>SJYX01023510.1:38475-75101 GCA_006410675.1 Oreotragus oreotragus | reverse complement strand
GATGTGGGGTGGGAGGTGGAAGGGGGGTTCATGTTTGGGAGTTCATGTACACCCGTGGTGGATTCATGTCAATGTAGGCCAAATCCAATACAGTACTGTAAAGTAAAATAAATAAATAAATATATATATATATATAATAAAAAACAAACTATAGGTCAGCATTGCTGAAACTGATCCAGAAATGCCTCCTACACATATGAATGAATGGTGTACACACAAAAAAGATTTTATGATCAAACAACTTAGAAAGGTGCTGCATATGTCATTACTTTCTTGAAGACTCATAAAACATTTTCATATAAAAGACTAAGAAGTTCTACAGTAAAGAAATCAATGTAACCTAGAATTTATTTAAATGATTTATTTAAATGATTGTAAGCACTCACTCTCTCTTTTGGGGGCCCTAAACCTTTCCTAAAGCAAAAAAGGTAAAAGACACTACCTTACCTAGGGATGACCAAGTCAATTTAGAAACATCAGATTTCACCAAGAGAAAAGACGCAGACCACAACTCCTACTTCAGATGTTAATAATGACTTGATAATACGTTGTAAGCCTGACAGATATTACACAATTCTCCATTTATACATTATATTAGTGCTTAGATCTTTCAAAGGACATTTTAGTCCCTTAAATGTCAGCATTAGTGCAATTTGTTTCTATGTTTGTTTTTCCTTGATTGGCTTTGAGAGACAGAAGTAAAATTTGGAAGATCCAGAATTAGCCCCAGAGAAAAGGTTTGACCAATCAGAAATCATTTTTGAAATGTCTACTCAGAATCTTCTTTACCTTGACACTCAAGTAGAAAGACAAGGATGGAAGAGAATGAGCTTCCAGATAGGTTGTGTAACTTTTTTTTTTTTTTTTAACAAATTCTCTAAACTCTATAAATAGCATGCATCCCACTGGCTCTATCTCACATGTCCATCGCCATGATGCCTCTCTGCCGCTAGTTTCATTTTTTTTTTTTTTTTTAACAAATTCTCTAAACTCTATAAATAGCATGCATCCCACTGGCTCTATCTCACATGTCCATCGCCATGATGCCTCTCTGCCGCTAGTTTCACGTTGGCAGAGGGCAGGCGCTAGCTGGAAATAGCCTTCACAGTAGATGCTAATGATTCAGTGTTTCCTTGCCCCAGCTTGAACAACTCCATGATCCTCTCAATATCAATCCACTCAGACAGCTGGCATCTGATAAAGGAGAGCATCCAGTATGCATACTGCATTGGGCTATGAACACGCTGGGCTTGGAATAAGCCAGATTTTAAAATGTCAAGTATTGCATTCCATGCACAAAAATTTGGAGAGCTTCAGCCTAAAATAACTTTTCAAATGTACCTTGATTTCAGTACTGAAGAGTCATAATTTTGTTTCATAAAAGATATTACAAAATTATGAATTCCTCTATTTACCAGAGAAATAAAATTTCTGTATGTCATGTCTATTAATATACATCAATAAGTATGACTTGGGGAACTCAAACTAGGGCTCGGTAACAATCTGGAAGGGTGGGATGGGGAGGGAGGTGGGACGGAGATTCAGGAGGGAAGAGACATAGATATACCTGTGGCTGATTCATGTTGATGTTTGATAGAAACCAACACAATACTAGAAAGAAATTATCCTTCAATTAAAAATAACTAATTTTTTTAAAAGGAGAAGAGATTAATCTTCAAAATAAACAGCTCATGAAGCTCAATTTAAAAAATGTACAAAATTTCTAGGCATCACTTGTATATAAAATCTACTTTGTTTTGTTTACTAATTTCTAAAACTAGCAAGAGATAGTACTACTAAAAACCCAACATTTTCTCTAAGAGGCACATATCAAGAATCTCAGTGGATTATCTCTTTTGGCTTTGTTAAAAAGTGGAAAAAAGTTTCTAGATCAATTATGACTCCCCCCAAAAAAATTCCTAAATATTTCCAGAAATTGTCTTTTCACACAAAGCACAAGGTATAGGCATGTGGACTGGTATAATTAGCATGAGTTAGGCTGTCTCTTTAAAATTTTCATTGTTTTTCATGGTTGTGATTTGAGTCACAACCATTGAAAAAATTATTAGTCATAAGAAAAAAAACAGTTATGTGTGTGGTTCAGCTATGTTTTTTTCTTATGAAACTAATATCAAGCATTTTAATTTTTTCTTCTGATGAAGATGAAAAAGGCTAGTGGATAAATCATATAACAACACTACAAAAAGAAGCAGGGATTATCACATTGAGCAGTATCTTGCAATTTTTTGAAGACTGCTTCAATATTCCCTCAAGAGAGGAAATGAGGTTTTAAGGGTAGTCGCAATAAGCAAAAGGAGTAATTTTTACTCTAGAATCATAAAATGACATTTTTTTCCAAAAAGCTACTAGCCAATGCAGGAGACTTGGGTTCTATCCCTGGGTCAGCAATATCCCCTGGAGAAGGGACTGGCAGCCCACTCCAGTATTCTTGCCTGGGAAATCCCATGATCAGAGGAGCATAGTAGACTACAGTCCATGGGGTCACAAAAGAGTTGGACACAACCTAGCGACTAAGCAACAACTAGACACTGGACTGAAAACCACAAACACTGAATTTAATGTGTTAAAATTCCAGACAGTGACTATTAACATTTCCAGAAGGGTTCACTTTATTAAGATTCAGTGTGGACCTGGAAAATTCATGCCATTAAATGGTAAAAGGTCTGCGTCTTTTGATCAGTTCCAGGAAAACAGATGCTGAGGCTAGAATTAGCATGCAGAAGGCTTATTGGGGGGCAGAACACCAGGAGGTAGAAAGGAATGTGACTGGGTAGAGGGGAAAGTTGAATTGTGATGCAGCTGTGATCAAAGCCCCAGCCTGCTCCAGTGAATCCCGTAGAAAACTGAGAGCTGGGATGATCCTTCAGAGCTGTGCAAACTTGAGGCGAGGGAGCCAGGCCGTCATATCTCCATGTTGACTGGTTTTTGGACACAGAACCCAGGGAGGAAATGGCACCAGGGACAAGCTCAAACCCTCTGGCCAAGAGTGATGCCTAGGGAAGGACTCAGCTGTGAACTAGCAGCATGTGATACTCGGGCAGCTGGTGGAACAAAGGGTTCCCAGGATTTGCAGGGAACATCCACTACTGGTCCCGAGAGTGGGGACTGTTACTAATCTGTGATATTGAGCTGCAAGAATTCCTGACATTAGTGAAATGCAATGAGAAACTCATTTCATGCTTGTCTACTCAGGTAAAATCCAAAGAAGAAAACTCAGCGGAACCAAAATAAATAAATGCTAGAGTGTAATAGATTTAATTCTAAGATAATTGATATCTGCTGTAGTCTGATGTTAAGTGTTTATTTAGATTTTTCTCCCTCACGCATATGCACATACCAAACACAGCATGATCCTTAGTTAAGAAAATTTAGTCTAGCCATAACTCCTGGTCAGAGAAATGTGACACAACTTTATTGAACAGATATCCACAGGCTATTATTTAACTCGGGCCAAAATGAAAATCACACACTTGTAGGTAATACGAATGCACAGGGACTATTGGCTTAGCAATAACATTTTATTTTCCCCAGTGATAGTATTTTGGCCGCTGAGAAAGTCCTGTTTCCAAACACCTAACCCAATAAAAAGTAAAATGTAACTCTCTATTTCCTATTTCTCAGTCTTCACTGCATCTCAAATCTAAAAGGGCTCACAACAATCTCCCCACCAAATTCACTCAGATTTTTTTCAAATTAACAAGCTTTAAAACAGACAAGATAGTTACACGATGCTCTCAGTTGCATTCACTAAAATCAACCTGAAAAACATAAAATCATTCATTATTTTTAAGTCACAGGAACAAAATACTAGAAATCCAATCAATTTTCAGTAGCACAATTTTGGGGTGGAGATGTTAATGAAATATATATTGTGCATTTTTTTCTCAACCAGAAACCTACTCTTTTTTCAAGACTAATACACATAGTTTCAGAATCACAACTATATTCTGGTTTTAACTTTTCATGCTATAAGACTGATATAGGTACCTAAAATACATTGAACTATTACATGCAAAGCATATAGATTCAGAGTAAGAAAGGATCTTAGATCATCTAGTAAAATCTAGCCATTTTACAGATAAGGAAAGTGAGGCCAGAAATGAGAAACCACTCATCAAAGAACACAGAGCTAATCAGAGCCACTGCCACCTAAGAATCCAACTCTCAAAGCAGTGTTCTTTCTGCAACAATAGCTCTATTGACATTTCAGGAAGTTTCAATGTGTTCTTGTTTTCTATGTCACTGCAATTAACATTTAATCCAGCAGGAGACTGTGGCTCCTAATGTGGTGGCTAATGTTTAAGCTACTTTGGTATTTTGTGAACAATACAGGAAACTGTAGCTAGATTTTGTATCTCAGAGAAACATAGTTATGTGTTTTTGATGGCTCTTAAAGCTAGGTAATGTGGTTACCAAGTCACAAAATTTTAAATGCATCTAATGTTAGTTCTTTACCTAGGCTCCAGGCCTGTGGAAGAGAATTGAGTCCATGAGACCCATAGGTATTGATGGAATCAGCAGCTCTAATAACCACCAGTGGTGTTCTGTCTGGCAAGAGGCTTCCAGCTTGAGAGGATGCATGGCTCAAAGCCAGCACCAGTCTTATAGCATGAAAAATTAAAACCAGAATATAGTTTCAAAATCTGTAAGGCATTTTGAATGTCTGGCTAAGTCGGCTTTGTAATTTTCATTCTAGCTTTCCCACTTTATTCAGAATGGGATTTTGTGTTAAGACTTTTAAAGAAAATACAGATGAAAAAAATCCATAACCATGTATCTTCCCAACCTCTAAAAGTTCTTTACTACTTTTTGCTTTTGCTATTATGGATCTTCATTTCCAGACACGATACACTTTTGCTGAGCAAATTTTATATATTATGTACGGCGTTTTTGCTTCTTCCATGCTTATGGAGCCCAGGTTAAAAGTTCAACTGCAACAAGAGTCAAGGACCTTCACTCTGAGCTGTGTCCTTAGACAGTATTCCAGAACCTAACTACCCTCCAGTAAAAGATGTTAGGAAAACCCCATAAAGCAGGGGATGGCCTCCTGGCTCTACTGGAAATTATCTTCAACGGCACATTGTCCAGTGGCACAGTGTCCACAGGCTAGTAGCACTATTTCCATATACACAAAGCAGAGGCTGCTGCTGCTGCTAAGGTGCTTCAGTCATGTCCGACTCTGTGCAACCTNTGACCCCATAGACGGCAGCTCAGCAGGCTCCGCTGTCCCTGGGATTCTCCAGGCAAGAACACTGGAGTGGGTTGCCATTTCCTTCTCCAATGCATGAAAGTGAAAAGTGAAAGTGAATTCGCTCAGTCGTGTCCAACTCTTAGCGACCCCATGGACTGCAGCCCACAAGGCTCCTCCGTACATGGAATATTTCAGACAAGACTACTGGAGTCAAGAAAGAAGCTTTCTAAAAAATAAATTAAGAGAAGTAATAGTAAGTAAGAAGAGCTCAGAATTCCATCCTGGAGTTACTAACCATAGATAATGACCTCTGACAAGTTGCATTCCCTCTCTGGCTTCAGTTCCCATCAATAAGTGAAGCAGTTGGTCCAAGACACTATACCAAATAAAATATGTGTCAATGAGGGTTGCATATGACCAGGAGCCAATATTTATTTTATCTTCCAGATCAATACTACTCTGTTACAGATATAAAAATATTTCCACATTGTCTCTCACCACCTAAAATGCAAAATAGTCATAGGGATGTTTAAACAAACTGAAATGTGGTTTAGGTTGGTGTTGGTAATTATAGGTATATTATTGTAGATGTTGAAATTTTCTGAGGCATGGTAAACCAGCTTCCATTGCAACAGTGACCCAATTTCCCAAACATCTTCTTAGCCAATATAGACATGGTAATTAAACTTCTTTTGGCCATAATTTGTTTCTCGTTTGTTAAAACACTTGTGATTTATTTAGTCCTGCTTAAAACCGGGCCTTGTGTTGTAGCCTATGCGTCTGGAAAAGTAAGGAAGAGAAAAATGGAATTACTTTTTCTTCCAGATTGTCACTCAACTGTCTATGAAACCAGTGCATTGTTACTAAGGTCTTAGAAATCTATAGACATAGCAGGAAAGCCTTCAAGGTTCATTAGAGTGTGTTTCTATTAATTCTGTTGCAGCTCAAACATTTGCTCTATGTGGTAGGCTGTGAAATCTAACTCATCTGTGCTGTCTAACCTCAGTCCTCTACAGCAAGATTGGATGAAGAGGTCACTGTGAAGTGGAAATTTGACTATTCAACTAAATCATGTTTTGGGAGACATGATGCTTCCAGCAAAACTAAGCAACCACTACTTGGATGACCAAATGGTCTTGTTATTTGGGAATCAGTCTCTGAAATACATACCAAAATAAACAGATAATGCCTCCAGAGTGAGCATAATAAGAGATTTTTAACTCCTGCCTCTTGCAAATACACATCCTTATTGCCATTGTACTCCTAAGCTGTGGAAGAGTACCTCTGAAAAAAATTTTTTTTAATCAGACTGCAAAAGAAAAAACAGAATAATGAAGAAAAAGACATTCTTGAACCAGTTCATTAAAGCATATTTGTTTTGGTCTTATGAGGCACTTACATGGTGAGATTATTTTAGGCATTGTGAATGGAACAGACTGTCAATACTATTGTTATCACAAGTTTTCGTTTACTGAGCATCTATACCCTATCTAGAACAAAGCTTCATACATCCAGTATGTGTGTGCTCAATCACTCGGTCGTGTCCGACTCTTTGCGACCCCATGGACTATAAGCCCACCAGGCCCCTCTGTCCATGGAATTTTCCAGGCAAGAATACTGGAGTGGGTGGCCATTTCCTCCTCCGGGGGGTCTTCCTGACTCTAGGGTCAGACTTGCCTCTCTTGTGTTTCCTGCACTGGCAGGCAGATTCCGCACCACTGCGCCATCTGGGAAGTTTTGTTTCCCTATAAAATGTGCACTGTTTCCCTACAAATCCATGGATAGATATTGTCATGACTATCTACAGATGAGGAAATTGAGTTTCCAAGAATTGTAATGAATTCTTCAAATCACACACATCTACTTTGCAAAAGATAGATCTGGGATTTGAACCCAGCTTCTAAGACTTGGTAGACAGCCCTCTAAAGAAACCAGATGTCACAAATTCCACTAGTAAAGTATTTTATCCTACAATGACCTTAACTTAAAGATCACCAAATCAAACTACTCGGTCCTCATTAAAGTGGTTGAAAACATTAGATAATTCCTGCTATATTTGCATATCAGCCCTCCCCTACCTCCCATCTAACACTTAGAATTCCAAGTCTGAGATTCTGACAATTTTAAGCAGGATCACACATACAAAGAGTACATGCTACTAGTAATAAACAACTTGTCTGCCAATGCAGGAGACATAAGAGATGCCGGTTCTATCCCTGGGCATGGCAACCCACTTCAGTATTATTGCCTGAAGAATCCCGTAGATAGAGGAGCCTGGCAGGCTAGGGTCCATAGAGACACAAAGAGTCTGACAGGACTGAAGCGACTTAGCGCGCATGCGCATGAACGCACGCACACGCACACACAAACACACACACACACACATACACAGGAAGAGGATTCAATTGAGCTAAAAGACAGAATGAACTTGGATCTGAACAATTTCACTCACAAAGAAGAAAGGACATTTTGGGGGAAAAAAAAAATCTGTTAGAAAATAAGATGGAAGTTCTTAGGATAAACTTGTTGCTTTTGTGACTTCCCTGATGGTCCAGTAATTAAGACTCTGCATTCTCAATGCAGGGGGCACAGGTTCAATCCCTGGTTGGGAATCTAAGATCCCCTGTGTTGCATGAGGTGGCAAAAAACTTAAAACTTGCTACACTACCTTTAAAACAGCATATAAAAAAGGGAACTGTTCTGAAGCTTTCCTGATAAAAATACTTCCTCAATAGGCAATTAGAAAATGTTTATTAAAAAAGAGATGTTCAAGCTTCTGTGACTGCCAACTCTGAAAGAAGCATTAATAGTTCAAGAAAAAAATGGAACAAAGAAATGAAAAAGAGGAAAAAGGGGAAAAAGGGGAGGAACAAAAAAAGGGAGGAGAAGGAAATGAAGCAGATGAGCAGCAGCAAGACGTAAAGAAGAAAAGAGAAAAAGGAAGGGAGAAGAAAAGAGACATTTAAAGATGAAGAGCTGCTCATTTGCCTTTATTCCTCTCCTTCCATCAATCTTTACTTTCTATTGAATAACTACTCGCTAAGGTATTTTATAGACCTTATCATTATTTTTGCTATGCTCAGAATGTTAAATATGTCAGGTCAGAAATTTCTTTCTTTCTTTCTTTCTTTCTTTCTTTTTTTTTTTTTTTTGCTTTCTTTGCTGTTTTCTCTTCAGCATCTAGAACATCATAGGCATATGGATGACGTACATTATGTTTGATGAGTGAATTTTCAAATCATACCTTCAGTGCACTGAGTGATAGTCAGGTAATTAATATATTTCTCATATTATTCTTGCCTTGAGAACCCCATGAACAGTATGAAAAGGCAAATGATAGGATACCAAAAAAGAATCTCCCCAGGTCGTTAGGTGCCCAATATGCTACTGGAGATCAGTGAAGAAATAACTCCAGAAAAAATGAAGGGATGGAGCCAAAGCAAAAACAATACCCAGGTGTGCATGTGACTGGTGATAGAAGCAAGATCCGATGCTGTAAAGAGCAATATTGTATAGGAACCTGGAATGTCAGGTCCACGAATTAAGGCAAATTGGAAGTGGTCAGACAAGAGATGACAAGGGTGAATGTCGACATTCTAAGAATCAGAGAACTAAAATGGACTGGAATGGGTGCATTTAACACAGATGACCATTATATCTACTACTGCGGGCAGGAATCCTTCAGAAGAGTCAGTACTTGGATACAATCTCAAAAATGACAGAATGATCTCTGTTCGTCTCCAAGGCAAACCATTCAATATTGACATTTCAGGAAGTTTCAATGTGTTCTTGTTTTCTATGTCACTGCAATTAACATTTAATCCAGCAGGAGACTGTGGCTCCTAATGTGGTGGCTAATGTTTAAGCTACTTTGGTATTTTGTGAACAATACAGGAAACTGTAGCTAGATTTTGTATCTCAGAGAAACATAGTTATGTGTTTTTGATGGCTCTTAAAGCTAGGTAATGTGGTTACCAAGTCACAAAATTTTAAATGCATCTAATGTTAGTTCTTTACCTAGGCTCCAGGCCTGTGGAAGAGAATTGAGTCCATGAGACCCATAGGTATTGATGGAATCAGCAGCTCTAATAACCACCAGTGGTGTTCTGTCTGGCAAGAGGCTTCCAGCTTGAGAGGATGCATGGCTCAAAGCCAGCACCAGTCTTATAGCATGAAAAATTAAAACCAGAATATAGTTTCAAAATCTGTAAGGCATTTTGAATGTCTGGCTAAGTCGGCTTTGTAATTTTCATTCTAGCTTTCCCACTTTATTCAGAATGGGATTTTGTGTTAAGACTTTTAAAGAAAATACAGATGAAAAAAATCCATAACCATGTATCTTCCCAACCTCTAAAAGTTCTTTACTACTTTTTGCTTTTGCTATTATGGATCTTCATTTCCAGACACGATACACTTTTGCTGAGCAAATTTTATATATTATGTACGGCGTTTTTGCTTCTTCCATGCTTATGGAGCCCAGGTTAAAAGTTCAACTGCAACAAGAGTCAAGGACCTTCACTCTGAGCTGTGTCCTTAGACAGTATTCCAGAACCTAACTACCCTCCAGTAAAAGATGTTAGGAAAACTCCATAAAGCAGGGGATGGCCTCCTGGCTCTACTGGAAATTATCTTCAACGGCACATTGTCCAGTGGCACAGTGTCCACAGGCTAGTAGCACTATTTCCATATACACAAAGCAGAGGCTGCTGCTGCTGCTAAGGTGCTTCAGTCATGTCCGACTCTGTGCAACCTCATAGATGGCAGCCTACCAGGCTCCCCCGTCCCTGGGACTCTCCAGGCAAGAACACTGGAGTGGGTTGCCATTTCCTTCTCCAATGCATGAAAGTGAAAAGTGAAAGTGAAGTCGCTCAGTCATGTCTGACTCTTAGCGACCCCATGGACTGCAGCCAACCAGACTCCTCCATCCATGAGATTTTCCAGGCAAGAACACTGAAGTGGGATGCCATTGCCTTCCTCAAAAGCAGAGGCACTGACATTAAAAAAATAAAAAAATAAAAAAAAACTACATTCCAGGCCTTTCCCTGGACCCTGGGGACAGACACATTAGTGAGAAAGTTAGGTACGATCCCTGGATTCTAAATTCTGCTTTTCCCAGGAAGCTTATTGGAAAATTTTGACTAACTCCAATTCCTCTCTCCTTTGAGCTCCTATAGCACTTAAGAGTTTGTAACCAGGTGTTAGAGCATGTTCCACTGGTATCTCTTGTATTGTCATTCGTTCTGCAACACAAGAGGGTCCAACTAGATTACAGACTCCTTGAAATCAAGAACCATCACTCTTTATTCTCTGACCACATAGCAGTTAACATGAGTTATTACTCTAGTAGGGGCTTCCCTGGTGGCTCAGACGGTAAAGAATCTCCTCGTAATGCAGGAGTCCCAAGTTCAATACCTGGGTCAGAAAGATACCTTGGAGAAGGAAATGGCAACGCACTCCAGTATTCTTGCCTGGAGAATTTCGCAGACAGAGGATTCCTGGCTGGCTACAGTCCATGGGGTCACAAAGAGTCGGACACAACTGAGTGACTGATACGTCACACACTTAATCAATCTACTGATACCAACTGATTGTTGCTTTTTTATTGCTCGTAAGCAGCTAAAATAAAAATTACAGTTGAGAAGGAAGATGGTGATTTCAGATAAAATTTTGACTGAGAATTTATTTCCTTGAAAATTATCTCTCAAAACATTGACAATAACCTTTAATCCACACAAAATGTAAAGCCTAAACATAAACCAGTAAGTAATATATTCATACATGAATGTTAATACCCAGTCTCTATATAATATCAAGTGAAAGCCAAATTATTATCACTCTACGTATAGAAAAATAAGGACAGATATTACTTTAACCCATAGGAAATTGTGGGGGTTTTGGTGGGTTTTTTTCCCCTTAATAACGTCCAGCTGGGCTTCCCTGGTGGCTCAGTGGTAAAGAATCTGCCCGGCAATGCAGACACATTTTGATCCCTGATCCAGGAAGATCTGACACGCTGCAGAGCAACTAAGCCCATTCTGCACAACTACTAAGCCTGTGCTCTGGAGCCTGGGAGCCGCAACTACTGAAGCCCTAGGGCCTGTGCTCTGCCACAAGGGAAGACACCACAGTGAGAACCCCACGCACTGCAACCAGAGAGTAGCTCCCTACAACCGAGGAAAGGCCCACGCAGCAACGAAGACCCAGCACAGCCAAAAATAAGTAAATTTTAAAAAATTAGAAAAGAACATTCAGCTCCCAGAAAGTCCATGTGGCTAAACTTGTTATTAATTGTGTTTAGTTCTAGATGTGAACATTATAGGTAAATTGAAATGTTCTTTATATTTTGAGGTATTTCTATTACTTTTTCTATTTTTCTACCTTGAGCATTTATGTTTAGAGAAACAATTGAAAACGTTTTGTGGTTTATTCACCGTACTGGGAAAATTAGAAAAACAATTGAAAACATTCTGTGGTTTATTCGCCATATTGGGAAAGATTTTTTTTAATCTATGAAAAGATGGCTCTGCCACAGGGAATCTGGCATTTAGTCTCCCAAAGTCTTGGTTGGATTTCCTGCATTAGACTCAGCTCAATGTGTCCTGAGAAGGCAGCTCTTAGTATCTAACTCCCTCTAGTGAGCAAACTGCAAAGTCTCAGCTGACTCGGAACTGCTCTTGAAATCAGAGAACCCAAACATGAGATGCTAGCCTTCTTTCTAGCAGTTTTTAATTGCAGAATATTCCAAGCACTTTCCAAAATGAGTTGTTTTTATTTTCCTAGGTCAACATGTCCAATATCTCCTTTAGTAACAGGTCCAGTCCTTAGCTTCAATTCAGTTTGAATTGCAAAGACTCAGAGAGTGAAGAATGGTAAGTAAGTAAGTAAGTAAAGTCACTCAGTCATGTCCGACTCTTTGTGACCCCGTGGACTGCAGCCCACCAAGCTCCTCAGTCCATGGGATTCTCCAAGCAAGAATACTGGAGTGGGTTGCCATTTCCTTCTCCAGGGGATCTTCCCGACCCAGGGATCGAACCCAGGTCTCCCACATTGGAGGCAGACGCTTTAACCTCTGAGCTACCAGGGAAGCGTTAAAGACATCAGGGTTAGCTGGATGGTCCCCTGTCAAGGTACATTTAACTTTAAGGGATCCAATATGTTTTCTTCCTTTGTGTGCCATTTCTCAAGGACTCTCTGTTCCTTATCAGTTCCTGGAAAGCAAGAATGAGCAGAGCTGCACGCAGTTCTCAGGACTGAGATCACGGGAAAGGGCACCTGCTTGGATTCCCTTCAATGACTCTCTTTAGTGACCTTGTACTTAAAGGACTATCCATTTTGTTGCAACTGGTGAAATTTCATTCTTTTTAATGGCTGAGTAATCATTTTATTGAAGATATATAAGCATGCGTTTCTGCAAATAAAGTACCCTTGCTTCACTCGAGACTTGGGTCCCCTGTGTCTCCTTCTCGTTGACTCCAGTCCCCAGGTCCTGGTCTACAAAGATAGTGACAGTCCCCCAGCTCTCTCACTTCAGTGCAGCCTACCTCTGTTACCTAGTACACGTGCCACAGAGAGAATGTCTGCAGAACTGACAGGAAGAACCAGATATGTGACCTAGTGCAGATGGGCTGAAAGGTTACATGCTACACAATGAAGCTAGGGGCTGATACAGAACATGACTTTTAATGTTGGCACATATTTATTCAGCAATTTTATCAATATCAGTCATTTACAGAATTTCAGTTTATCCTTTGGTTGAGCTACTGTGATTTTAGCTCATTGTGAAAATTCTAATTTGATGCTTCCAATGAAAAATTAACATCTAATGTATGTACTCATCTGTAATTATACCTTACTCACTTAGTAGATTTATCATCCATTAGCTTCCCCGAGGTCGACTCACTCCTGATGGAGATGCTGTTGGCACATCTACAGGGTAGCTCCCCTCTGCCCCAAGAAGGCCCCAGCAGCAAGTCCACACACAATCTTTTATTTCCCTTTAGACATATGAACCTTGGGCTGAAAACTGTCTCACATCTACTACATCTGTTGGTTCAACAAACACTTACGATGATCCCTTTAGAAGTTAAGTTATTGTGATGTATAGAATGTAAAGATGAACTAACCTTGTTTTGAAAATGGAGAATTCCCCCAGGCCAACTACTCATCTAGAAAAGACACTCACATCTGTATGTAAATAACTGTAAAGTGAGGCAGATGTAGCAAGAGGCTCCCATGAAAGTGCAAATGAAGCAGGTTGTGAGGAGGCCATGGTGCCATTGTCACAGACGACTTCAGGGAGAAGGTGGCCCAAGGTCTAAAACAGCAACTCAGCAAAGATCTTTCCTCTGCTCATTCTCACCCCATTCTCCTCTGCACCAGCCTCTGCTCTTCCAACAGATTCCTTGTGTGTGTGTGTGTGTGTGTGTGTGTGTGTGTGTGTGTGTGTGCCTATCACCCTTCAGAACTAAGTCATAGCTAGGGGTTGATCAGAAGTCAAGAGGGAGGTGGACATAGAGGAAAAAACAAACAAAAAAGCACGAAGGACAGGACAAGAGAAAGACAAGATGCTCCAGGGAGACAGGCAAAGGGCTCAGGGCAGGGGCAGCAAACACCTGCTACAGGTTCCCACTTTCAATGTGTAACGTGAGGCAGGCCCAGGGGCAAGGCTATCATGCAGGTAAAGCACATCTTCACCAAGACACGCGGGTGCTTAGGGCTCCAAGTAAGCATGGCCCTTCTATTGGCCAAGTAACAGCTACAGTGCAGAGAAGAAGAGTTTCTTTCATGATGACCAGCCCAGGGAGGAGGCAGCGCTCCCAGCAAATTCAAATCTTTGAGCTCAGGCTCACTGGGTTTGCATCATCACATTTCATGTATGTTGAAAAAGCAGGAAAAGACTGACCCTTCTTAAAATAGGGAACAGAATTGACTTTTTTTCCCAACATCCCTAATAGTTTCCTGTTGTAAGCATGAGATAAGGCGAAATAGACCTGGGGCCACAGTCCTTTAAGGACGCAGCCCCGCCTTCATTGTTTAGTCGCTAAGTCATGTCTGACTCTTTGTGACCCCATGGACTGTCCCACCAGGCTTCTGTGTCCATGAAATTCTCCAGGCAAGAATACTGGAGTGGGTTGCCATTTCCTCCTCCAGGGGCTCCTCCCAACCCAGGGACTGAAACTGTCTTCTGCTTGGCAGGCAGATTCTTTACTACTGAGCAACCAGGGAATCCCCACATTACAACCTGACATCAACTAGAAAGGACTCAAACCGTGCAGAGAACAAGCCACCAGGCCGCTTCTGCTCTCTTGTTGACACCACTCCCTCCTGCGCGGTCCCCTGCCTATAACCTGCATTTGTGTCCACGCCCACCTCGCCCTCCAAGCTTTCAAACTCTGCCCTCCAGAAAGACTGGGACTACCCAAGAGTCATTTCATCTAAATCCCTCCCCTCCCTACTGAAGAAAGGAAATAATAAAGGCTACTTTACAGAAATGAGAGGATCTCGTGAGATGATATTTATAAATGATTTTATGTATGTAAACGATTATAGGTGAGGCCGTCTGCACATGTGTAGCTAACGCTGTCTAGCACACAATGGTTCTCTGGCCCCCTTGCTGCTGTCACTTTGGATTTGCTGTGTCTTCCCTGATTGGTGTGGTTGCCCTGATGGCTCAGTTGGTAAAGAATCTGTCTGCAATGCGGGAGACCCTGGTTCAATTCCTGGGTCAGGAAGATCCACTGGAGAAGGGATAGGCTACCCACTCCAGTATTCTTGGGCTTCCCTTGTGGCTCAGCTGGCAAAGAATCCACCTGCAATGCAGGACACCTGGATTTGGGAAGATCCCCTGGAGAAGGGAAAGGTTACCCATTTCAGTATGCTGACCTGGAGAATTCTTGTGGTCCAAAGAGTTGGACACGACTGGGTGACTTTCACTTTTTTTCAGATGGTTCCAAACGCTTTGTCATAAAGACGGGATGTAATAGTCTTTGAGCATATCTAGTCTCCTTGGATTCCCACCATCACATAAGGCTTTTCATAGCTGTGCAAGTGTACACAAGGTCTCTCAAGGTGTGTAAGTGCAAACACACACATGGTCTCAGTCCTGCAACACTGAGCCTGCTTCCCTCCAAACTCTGCTGTCCATCAGAAACTGCAGAAGGGAGTGTTTCTCTTTGTGTTTAAGGATCAGAATCATTCACTAAGCAAGCTTTCATTTCACATGCATAAGTGAAGGCCAGAAAGGCCGCACAGCTGAGGATGAACCAGTTCAGAGAGGTCCAGGTCCAGCTGGAATCCAGGCCTCCTCTTCCCCTGCCACCCCACACTCACACTGCCTCATGCTGGCTTCTGGGGTTTAGTCTGGGGTCTAATTACCTGGAGGAGGGTATGGCAACCCACTCCAATATCCTTGCCTGGAGAATCCAATGAACAGAGAAGCCTGGTGGGCTTCAGTCCATAGGATTGCCAAGAGTCAAATATGACTGAGGCAACGTAACATACACAATGCTAAGGTGAACCCAAATGCCAGCATCATTAGCCATATAAGCTATTTTAAGGGAGAAGCTTTGGGTAAATTATGCTTATTTGGGTTTAATGCAACACTGATTCCAACAGATGGTAATGAAGAACTTTATTACCACAAATGGATGAGGAACCCAATTTATGCTCTTCAGTGATTTACAAATTTTTTTTGAACAACTCAATTTTTAATATATTAATAGACTCATGCCACCATCACCAGCATCAAGTTTTAGAATATTTCCATCATCCCCAAGACTTCTCTATGCCCATCTAAGGTGAATCCCTGTGCCGACCTCCAGCCCTAGGCAACTACTGATCTTCCATGTCTCCACAGACTTGCTTATTTCTGGAAATTTCACACAAACTGAATCATACAATATGAATCTTTTGTGTTTGGTTTCTGTCGTGTAAGCAAAATATGTTTGAGGATCATCTCTGTTGTAGCATTGCTCAGTGCTTTGTTCTTGCTCATTACTGAGTAGCAGTCTACTATATGGGTAAGTCATACTGTGCTGATGGACACTTGGATTACAACAGGTTTTGTTCTGATCTAACCAATGTTTAAGAAGAAAACTGTTTTCTTCTAAATGATATTTATCTTTCCCTCTTTGTCTGAATAAAAATAAATCTGAAACCTAACTTTCTTCATTCATCTGACCCCAAATATATTACACTATGGCTCCTAACCAGGTATGGCAGAGGCTCTGTGGAAGGATACTGAGATAAACATCTGTGATATACCATCAGATCAAAACAAATGGGTCTGGTCCATCCACACTGGGACATTGACAGACAGTCCAACAACCGGAAGTTAAAGAGAATAAATTTTAAGGAGACCTGCTTACTTCTGGGCTTCAAAATCACTGTGGATGGTGACTGCAGCCATGAAATTAAAAGATACTTGCTCCTTGGAAAAAAAGCTATGACAAACCTAGACAGCATATTAAAAACAGAGACATCACTTTGCTGACAAAGGTCCGACTAGCCAAAGCTATGGTTTTTCCACTAGTCATGTATGGATGTGATAGCTGGACCATAAAGAAAGCTGAGCACTGAAGAACTGATGCTTTTGAACTGTGCTGGAAAAGACTTTTGAGAGTCCCTTGGACGGCAAGGAGATCAAACCAGTCAATCCTAAAGGAAATCAGTCCTGAATATTCATTGGAAGGCCTGATGCTGAAGCTGAAGCTCTAATAGTTGGCCATCTGATGCAAAGAGCCGACTCATCATAAAAGATCCTTTTGCTGGGAAAGATTGAGGGCAGGAGAAGGGGGCAACAGAGGATAAGATGATTTGATGGCATCATTGACTCAACAGACATGAAGCCTGGCATGCTGTAGTCCATGGGGTCACACAGAATTGGACATGACTTAGTGACTGAATGATACCTTACTTCTGACTCTAAATGTGAAGACTTAATAAAATCATGCAGGTGGTTGGACCAGAGCAGTGGTTCCCAGATCTGGCTGATGTTTTTTCAAGACCTTCCTCCAGATATTCTGATTTACAAGGCAGATAGGCATGAAAAGTATGTGTTTTTAAGCTCCTCAGGTGAATCTGATAAACCTGATGTCAGGAATGGGTTTGTCTTGTCGCTAGACGACTTTTGATGTCCCTTCCAAGATAAAGCACCGTCATCACCGTGGGAGACAGCCAAGGGCAACAGAACCAGCTCCTGATGGGCCCTTTATCAGCTGAAGCCAGAGCTGGGAGCCCTGTGAGTTTTGAAAGCAGTCTATTTGGAAATAGAGGTGGGCCTTCTATTCTGCTTATGGGCCTCAAAACATGTTTTCTATACGCATATGTATCCAAACACTGGTAATATATATATCAATCAAAGGCAATTATCAACATGAAGGTTAGAAAATGCTATTATGCCATTTTCAAAAAAGAGCCATTATTTCAGTGTTTTAGAAAACTCATATGTGGTGAATACACTCTTGAGGAAACATATCAGCGTTTATAGTTATAGAACAGAAAGCAACGGGATGCATAATATTGCTAATCTGCTTTACTAGAAAGTAATTAGAACACTGAGCATTGGCTTATATTCCCTTTTCAGGGAACCATTTTAACTGAGACCCAAATAGCACAAAGCTCTGTAACTTAGATAAAAAGTTATTAAAACTGTCAAGGCCCATACACGCTTAAGGATAAAAGTAAACTGTAGCTGATGCCTTCTTTCCATTGGACGTGTGCTTGTCAATTCAAAATTATTAAGTTCGAAATGAGTCATTTGGTTAGTTTTGATGGAAATGTCTGAGATGCTTTTTGGAAGTTATTTCTGAAATAGAAATGATGATGTGTTTCTACTGATTATTGGCAGATTTATGTTTACATGCTGCTGCTACTGCCAAGTCACTTCAGTCGTGTCCAACTCTGTGCAACCCCATAGACGGCAACCCACCAGGCTCCCCTGTCCCTGGGATTCTCCAGGCAAGAACACTGGAGTGGGTTGCCATCTCCTTCTCCAGTGCATCAAAGTGAAAAAGTGAAAGTGAAGTCGCTCAGTCATGTCCAACCCTTAGTGACCCCATGGACTGCAGCCTTCCAGGCTCCTCCGTCCATGGGATTTTCCCACGAACCCCTAAAGAATTCTCTCCAGGAATATACCGTCTTAGTAGACATCTTAGGATAAAGGTCTTCAGTGCCAATGTTCTCCTTTGGGTTCCTGAATTGTCACCATCAAAGCCATTCTTTGGACATTTGCTGTATATTCCTGATTTGTTACAATGTAGGTGTTTTTGTTTTTTGTTAAGCACTTCCTGGTAGACAACTGTTTTCAAGCTATGTCCTCTCTCCTGGTTAGAAAGAAGGGACTGTTGGACTGCCCATGTCGACACTGGTGTGCAGTTACCTGAAGTGTCACCCTGGCTCTCCTCCTTGGGGGGACAGGGTTTTGGTGTGATCAGTGGAGTCCACCGGGTCTACAAACCCACCAAGTGAGTGTTTACCTTGTTCGTGAATTCACGGTTGGGATCAGCATGCTTAGTCAGTGGCTCTAATGCCCACACTGGGTCCTCAGTCTGTGAAATAAGGGATCCCATGGTGGGGATTGAAAGTTCTGGAACTGTCTACGCCCAAATTTAAAAAACTATCATATCTCAGGGGTGGGGGAATGGTAGGAATCAGTGCCACCTTTAAGGATCTAAAGGATGCAGGGGTGGTGGTCCCCATGAGATCTCATTTGATTCTCTAGCTTGTCCCATGGCGGGGGGGAACAGATGGGTTCTAAAGATAACCCTCCTACACTGTTGGTAGAAATGTAAATTTGTGCAGCCACTATGGAAAACAGTGTGGGGGGGGTTCCTTA
Source organism: Oreotragus oreotragus (assembly GCA_006410675.1). NCBI lineage: Eukaryota > Metazoa > Chordata > Mammalia > Artiodactyla > Bovidae > Oreotragus > Oreotragus oreotragus. Next base: position 56,055 of record SJYX01023510.1, on the reverse strand, counting down.
AAATGCTAAAAATAGAGTTGCCATATGATCCATCAATCCCACTCCTGGACATTTATCCAGGAAAAAAACAAAAACCACCTCAGTGTTCACAGCAGCNTGTGCAGCCACTATGGAAAACAGTGTGGGGGGGGGGGTTCCTTAAAATGCTAAAAATAGAGTTGCCATATGATCCATCAATCCCACTCCTGGACATTTATCCAGGAAAAAAACAAAAACCACCTCAGTGTTCACAGCAGCACTATTTCCAGCCAAGGCATGGAAACAACCTAATGTCCATCAACAGGTGAATGGACAGAGACGGTGTGGTGTATACATTTATATAGTGGACCAATAGCCATAAAAAAAGAATGAAGTGATGCTATTTGCAGTAACTTGGATGGATTTAAAAATTATCATATTAAAACAGTAAAGTCAGAAAGATAAATATAATGTAATATCACTTACATGTGTAACCTGAAAATACGACACAAATGAACCTATTTACAAAGTAGCAACTCACAGATATAGAAAACAAATTTATGGTTACCACCAGGGGCGGTAAAGGATACATTAGGAGCCTAAGGTGAACCGATACACACTACCATATATAAAGCAGATCAATAACAAGGACCTACTGTATGGCAGGGGGAACTACATTCAACATCTTGTAATAACCTATAGTGTGAAAGAATCTAAAAATATATGTGTATAACCAAATTATTCTGCTGTACATCTGAAACTAATACAACACTGTAAATCAATTATTCTTCAATAAAAAGTTGGTTTAAAAAAAAAAGAAACAGCAGAGGGGTTTTAGAGTAGACCATTGAAGATTCAACCAGGTAACTGCCCCAGTTGCAGCCACTAAATGGTATTTTTCTAGAGCAGATGAAAGCCTCAGATAATCACATGGTATGTGACTACTCGTTTGGTATATGTGGTTTGTTTTTTTTTTTTCCTATTCTAATCATAAACAAGGATGAGAAACAATTTGCATTCACATGAACCGGTCGCACTGTACATTTACAATTTGCCCAAGAGCTATATTAACACTCTTTCTAATCATAATATATTCTAAAATATCTGGACTATCTAGATCTCCCACAAAGAATCGCATTCATTCATTACACACATAACAGCTAGGGTGGATAAATGAGAAATCTAGCATACTTGAGGCCTTGGTAAGACCCATGCACCCCAGAAGGTGGTAGACAAGCCTTACAAAGATTCAAGGGGCTACATCAGGAAACATTTTGGTATCCAGTGGTGTTAGGCATGCCAATAAATCCCCAAAGTAAAAGAATGATTGCAACTTACCTTCTACCCTGAAATAGGAAGTGCAGTGCATTCAGGCTCTGACGGCAGCATATTCCATACTTGGGAATACTGCTCCAGTCTCTGTACCAGGTGACATGACGTACTGCCAGCCTTGGGTGGGGCTACAGGATGGATAGAGTTCCTCCACAGGTCCAAACTGGTGGCACACCCCTGCCTCCTGAGTCTTCCGAACCAGCAGAACCTACAGTGGTAGAGACATCCATGGTAGGAAGAGATGCCGTGTGGAGTGTACAGAAGCCTCAGTGGAGGATCACAACACAAGTCCATGCAGCCAGGCCATGCCATGGCAGGGAAGAATTAGACACCTTTTTAAAGACAGCTCCTCATTGACTCCTGAGCTCCGGGAGAGACGGAGTCCTTGGCCACAGGCAGCCATGCAGACCAACTGCTCAGCATGAGCTTGGGCTAGTCAGACCCACTGAGTGGGCCCAGCAGCGATTCACCACAAAATGGAAAGGGTCAAAAGCCAGCCAGAGAAGAGGAAATAAGCAGNGACGGCAAGGAGATCAAACCAGTCAATCCTAAAGGAAATCAGTCCTGAATATTCATTGGAAGGCCTGATGCTGAAGCTGAAGCTCTAATAGTTGGCCATCTGATGCAAAGAGCCGACTCATCATAAAAGATCCTTTTGCTGGGAAAGATTGAGGGCAGGAGAAGGGGGCAACAGAGGATAAGATGATTTGATGGCATCATTGACTCAACAGACATGAAGCCTGGCATGCTGTAGTCCATGGGGTCACACAGAATTGGACATGACTTAGTGACTGAATGATACCTTACTTCTGACTCTAAATGTGAAGACTTAATAAAATCATGCAGGTGGTTGGACCAGAGCAGTGGTTCCCAGATCTGGCTGATGTTTTTTCAAGACCTTCCTCCAGATATTCTGATTTACAAGGCAGATAGGCATGAAAAGTATGTGTTTTTAAGCTCCTCAGGTGAATCTGATAAACCTGATGTCAGGAATGGGTTTGTCTTGTCGCTAGACGACTTTTGATGTCCCTTCCAAGATAAAGCACCGTCATCACCGTGGGAGACAGCCAAGGGCAACAGAACCAGCTCCTGATGGGCCCTTTATCAGCTGAAGCCAGAGCTGGGAGCCCTGTGAGTTTTGAAAGCAGTCTATTTGGAAATAGAGGTGGGCCTTCTATTCTGCTTATGGGCCTCAAAACATGTTTTCTATACGCATATGTATCCAAACACTGGTAATATATATATCAATCAAAGGCAATTATCAACATGAAGGTTAGAAAATGCTATTATGCCATTTTCAAAAAAGAGCCATTATTTCAGTGTTTTAGAAAACTCATATGTGGTGAATACACTCTTGAGGAAACATATCAGCGTTTATAGTTATAGAACAGAAAGCAACGGGATGCATAATATTGCTAATCTGCTTTACTAGAAAGTAATTAGAACACTGAGCATTGGCTTATATTCCCTTTTCAGGGAACCATTTTAACTGAGACCCAAATAGCACAAAGCTCTGTAACTTAGATAAAAAGTTATTAAAACTGTCAAGGCCCATACACGCTTAAGGATAAAAGTAAACTGTAGCTGATGCCTTCTTTCCATTGGACGTGTGCTTGTCAATTCAAAATTATTAAGTTCGAAATGAGTCATTTGGTTAGTTTTGATGGAAATGTCTGAGATGCTTTTTGGAAGTTATTTCTGAAATAGAAATGATGATGTGTTTCTACTGATTATTGGCAGATTTATGTTTACATGCTGCTGCTACTGCCAAGTCACTTCAGTCGTGTCCAACTCTGTGCAACCCCATAGACGGCAACCCACCAGGCTCCCCTGTCCCTGGGATTCTCCAGGCAAGAACACTGGAGTGGGTTGCCATCTCCTTCTCCAGTGCATCAAAGTGAAAAAGTGAAAGTGAAGTCGCTCAGTCATGTCCAACCCTTAGTGACCCCATGGACTGCAGCCTTCCAGGCTCCTCCGTCCATGGGATTTTCCCACGAACCCCTAAAGAATTCTCTCCAGGAATATACCGTCTTAGTAGACATCTTAGGATAAAGGTCTTCAGTGCCAATGTTCTCCTTTGGGTTCCTGAATTGTCACCATCAAAGCCATTCTTTGGACATTTGCTGTATATTCCTGATTTGTTACAATGTAGGTGTTTTTGTTTTTTGTTAAGCACTTCCTGGTAGACAACTGTTTTCAAGCTATGTCCTCTCTCCTGGTTAGAAAGAAGGGACTGTTGGACTGCCCATGTCGACACTGGTGTGCAGTTACCTGGAGTGTCACCCTGGCTCTCCTCCTTGGGGGGACAGGGTTTTGGTGTGATCAGTGGAGTCCACCGGGTCTACAAACCCACCAAGTGAGTGTTTACCTTGTTCGTGAATTCACGGTTGGGATCAGCATGCTTAGTCAGTGGCTCTAATGCCCACACTGGGTCCTCAGTCTGTGAAATAAGGGATCCCATGGTGGGGATTGAAAGTTCTGGAACTGTCTACGCCCAAATTTAAAAAACTATCATATCTCAGGGGTGGGGGAATGGTAGGAATCAGTGCCACCTTTAAGGATCTAAAGGATGCAGGGGTGGTGGTCCCCATGAGATCTCATTTGATTCTCTAGCTTGTCCCATGGCGGGGGGGAACAGATGGGTTCTAAAGATAACCCTCCTACACTGTTGGTAGAAATGTAAATTTGTGCAGCCACTATGGAAAACAGTGTGGGGGGGGTTCCTTAAAATGCTAAAAATAGAGTTGCCATATGATCCATCAATCCCACTCCTGGACATTTATCCAGGAAAAAAACAAAAACCACCTCAGTGTTCACAGCAGCACTATTTCCAGCCAAGGCATGGAAACAACCTAATGTCCATCAACAGGTGAATGGACAGAGACGGTGTGGTGTATACATTTATATAGTGGACCAATAGCCATAAAAAAAGAATGAAGTGATGCTATTTGCAGTAACTTGGATGGATTTAAAAATTATCATATTAAAACAGTAAAGTCAGAAAGATAAATATAATGTAATATCACTTACATGTGTAACCTGAAAATACGACACAAATGAACCTATTTACAAAGTAGCAACTCACAGATATAGAAAACAAATTTATGGTTACCACCAGGGGCGGTAAAGGATACATTAGGAGCCTAAGGTGAACCGATACACACTACCATATATAAAGCAGATCAATAACAAGGACCTACTGTATGGCAGGGGGAACTACATTCAACATCTTGTAATAACCTATAGTGTGAAAGAATCTAAAAATATATGTGTATAACCAAATTATTCTGCTGTACATCTGAAACTAATACAACACTGTAAATCAATTATTCTTCAATAAAAAGTTGGTTTAAAAAAAAAAGAAACAGCAGAGGGGTTTTAGAGTAGACCATTGAAGATTCAACAAGGTAACTGCCCCAGTTGCAGCCACTAAATGGTATTTTTCTAGAGCAGATGAAAGCCTCAGATAATCACATGGTATGTGACTACTCGTTTGGTATATGTGGTTTGTTTTTTTTTTTTCCTATTCTAATCATAAACAAGGATGAGAAACAATTTGCATTCACATGAACCGGTCGCACTGTACATTTACAATTTGCCCAAGAGCTATATTAACACTCTTTCTAATCATAATATATTCTAAAATATCTGGACTATCTAGATCTCCCACAAAGAATCGCATTCATTCATTACACACATAACAGCTAGGGTGGATAAATGAGAAATCTAGCATACTTGAGGCCTTGGTAAGACCCATGCACCCCAGAAGGTGGTAGACAAGCCTTACAAAGATTCAAGGGGCTACATCAGGAAACATTTTGGTATCCAGTGGTGTTAGGCATGCCAATAAATCCCCAAAGTAAAAGAATGATTGTAACTTACCTTCTACCCTGAAATAGGAAGTGCAGTGCATTCAGGCTCTGACGGCAGCATATTCCATACTTGGGAATACTGCTCCAGTCTCTGTACCAGGTGACATGACGTACTGCCAGCCTTGGGTGGGGCTACAGGATGGATAGAGTTCCTCCACAGGTCCAAACTGGTGGCACACCCCTGCCTCCTGAGTCTTCCGAACCAGCAGAACCTACAGTGGTAGAGACATCCATGGTAGGAAGAGATGCCGTGTGGAGTGTACAGAAGCCTCAGTGGAGGATCACAACACAAGTCCATGCAGCCAGGCCATGCCATGGCAGGGAAGAATTAGACACCTTTTTAAAGACAGCTCCTCATTGACTCCTGAGCTCCGGGAGAGACGGAGTCCTTGGCCACAGGCAGCCATGCAGACCAACTGCTCAGCATGAGCTTGGGCTAGTCAGACCCACTGAGTGGGCCCAGCAGCGATTCACCACAAAATGGAAAGGGTCAAAAGCCAGCCAGAGAAGAGGAAATAAGCAGTCTGTGTGGGCAAGCAGCTCGGACCCCTCATCAACCACTTCGCCCTTCACTCGGCTCAAGCCGATGGCCATTTGGGAAGTCGTATCTGATCAGCTGACCACCACGCTTTAAGCATGGCTCAGGGAGTAATGCAAACTAGAAATGGATGGCAGCTATGTCAGCTTCTCTTGACAGCAGAGTTTCAGGGCCTCTGATTGCTTACAACAGGACCAGAAAATAGTCCAGCCCATGAAAGTTAAACACCAGCAACATCTGATCCATGCTGAAAGGATTTATTTTTCAATGATAGATACCCAGGAGATGATCACTGTCACAGGTGTTCATCATCCAGCAGATGCTAACTTTCTTATATTAACTGACAACATGAAGGCCAGGCAGCTGGGCTACCCTCAAGCTAATTGTAAATGATGTAATTCAGTGGCCCACATCTCCTCAATTTCTAATATCATCTTCTTTACCTACAGAGGGGATAAGGCTTTGATACTGGGTCACCTCATATCACAATACAAAACAGGTTTTGCCAGAAGCCTATAGCAGTCTCACGTACAGGCAGGTCCTCAGCAATTCGCAGGAACAAATGCAAAGCTTCTGCCCATTTTAATTACATTAAGTGACAAAACCTGGCTGCCACTTAAAATGCACTTAAAAGGAAGACTGGTTCTTTGAAAAGAGGTAAACAAATGACTCGGGGAAGGCAATGGCACCCCATCCCAGTACTCTTGCCTGGAAAATTCAATGGACGGAGTAGCCTGGTGGGCTGCAGTCCATGGGGTCGCTAACAGTCGGACAGACTGAGCGACTTCACTTTCACTTTTCTCTTTCATGCATTGGAGAAGAAAATGGCAACCCACTCCAGTATTCTTGCCTGGAGAATCCCAGGGATGGGAGAGCCTGGTGGGCTGCCGTCTATGGGATCACACAGAGTCGGACACGACTGAAGTGACTTAGCAGCAGCAGCAAACAAGTGACTATCCCTTCTTGGAAAACTTGTTCAAAAAAGGCATTACATTTTACATACAGGAAGACAAATACACAGTCATTTTAATCACACTACACCCAGGAATCCGGTCCAGTACCTACCTTTATAGGCAACTTAATTAGCTTTCTCTGATTATTACCTTTGCTGCCACACTTTTGGAATGACCACTTCTCAAGCACAATCACATTCACATGTAACACGCTACCCTGTGACTGCTCCTTGCTACGTGACAGTGCTTTTTGCCAAGTCTGGCACATGGTGCCTCCGCTGGCTGCATCGTCTTACCTGAACCCAGCAGGGATTGTACCGAACGTTTCTGTTACCTGTCCAGGAGCCAGTGCCCACCATGGTAAATGGCAACCCACTCCAGTATTCTTGCCTGGAGAATCCCAGGGATGGGAGAGCCTGGTGGGCTGCCGTCTATGGGATCACACAGAGTCGGACACGACTGAAGTGACTTAGCAGCAGCAGCAAACAAGTGACTATCCCTTCTTGGAAAACTTGTTCAAAAAAGGCATTACATTTTACATACAGGAAGACAAATACACAGTCATTTTAATCACACTACACCCAGGAATCCGGTCCAGTACCTACCTTTATAGGCAACTTAATTAGCTTTCTCTGATTATTACCTTTGCTGCTACACTTTTGGAATGACCACTTCTCAAGCACAATCACATTCACATGTAACACGCTACCCTGTGACTGCTCCTTGCTACGTGACAGTGCTTTTTGCCAAGTCTGGCACATGGTGCCTCCGCTGGCTGCATCGTCTTACCTGAACCCAGCAGGGATTGTACAGAACGTTTCTGTTACCTGTCCAGGAGCCAGTGCCCACCATGGAGCCATTCTGCTTCCTTAATCCTGTCTTCACTCAGCATATGGAAAGAATAGGAGAGCTTTTCCCAACCAACCCTGAGCAAAATTGTCAGCTAGTTTGAGAGAAACATAGGGCTGAAAGGAAACCTGGAATTCATCTAGCCTGATCCTCACATTTTGCAAATTGAAAATTCATTTCCTAAATAGAAGATGAGACATCTACAAGTTCACGCAGCTTGACAGCAGGGTGTGCGATTATGACAGTGCACCCTGCCAGAGAGAAGGCATCAGCTGAAGTGCCTTAGAAACCCGGCCCCAGCGACTGCCTCCCATACAGCCCCAGACCTTTCCTCTGGTGACTGACCCTCTGCTCCATCTTTGGCATCTCTCTGGTTAGTTCCAGCTGTTCCTCTTGTGTATGGTGTCAGCTGGGGTCTAGCCAAGAGGATAGTTATGCCAAGTATTTAAAACAGAGGGAATTTCCACTACTGGGCAGGAGCAGAGAACAGACATGTGTACACAGAGTGGGAAGGGGAGTGAGTGAGTGAAAGCCACTCAGTCATGTCAGACTCTTTACAACCCCATGGACTATAGCCCGCCAGGCTCCTCTGCCCATGGAATTCTCCAGGCAAGAATACTGGAGTGAGTAGCTGTTCCCTTCTCCAGGGCATCTTCCCAACCCAGGGATCAAACCCGAGTCTCCTGTATTGCAGGCAGATTCTTTACCATCTGAGCCACCAGGGAAGCCCCCAGGGGACGATAAAGGTGGGATGAACTGAGAGAGTAGCACAGACATATATATACTTCTGCTGCTGCTGCTAAGTCGCTTCAGTCATGTCCGACTCTGTACGACCCCATAGATGGCAGCCCACCAGGCTCCCCCGTCCCTGGGATTCTCCAGGCAAGAACACTGGAGTGGGTTGCCATTTCCTTCTCCAATGCATGAAAGTGAAAAGTGAAAGTGAAGTCGCTCAGTCGTATCCGACCCTCAGCAACCCCATGGACTGCAGCCCACCAGGCTCCTCCGTCCGTGGGACTTCCCAGGCAAGAGTACCGGAGTGATGTGCCATTGCCTTCTCCATATACTACCATGCTTAAAACAGATAGCTCGTGGGAAGCTGCTGTATAGCACAGGAAGCTCAGCTCGGTGCTCTGTGATGATCTAGAGGAGTGGGATGGGGGAGGGTGGAGGCTCAAGAGAGAGGGGATATATGTATATTCAAGACTGACTCACTTTTTGTGTATAGCAGAAACTAACAATATTGTAAAGCAATTTTCCTCCAACTTAAAATTTTTAAAAAATAAAACGGAATTGAATTCAAGGACTTGGTTATATGGTTATTGGAACACTGAAAGAGCAAAAAGTAGCAGGAGAAATAACCCAGAGATTGCTCATTTCAGGAAGCAGCCACCATCACAGGTGGGAGGACAACAGGAAGGCGGCGGTGTCACTGGAGGCTGAGCAGTCCCAGGAACGCTCCCCAGGATGTAGATGTGCCAACAGCCAAGGCTGGAACCCTCAGCTGGTGCCCTGTGACTGACACCCAAATCCATGAGGGAATTGCCACATGGTCATTGCTGGACAAATCATTCCAACAGAACTTACCCTGCTGCTAAGGAAAAATGACTTATGAAAATAAACTCGTTTACAACAGCTGAAAGCCTTGTTATGCTAATGAAAGATCATTTTTATGTAATCATTAAAACCAATCCCTTAAGGATATATACTAGGCACAACTTTGTAGCCTGGTTCTAATTACTGCATACAGTTAAAAGTAATCAAAAGCCATTTCTTCAAAAATATTGTGTAATTAAGATGGCTCATCAGTCAGATTTGACTTTTTCCCTATCCCAACTTGTCCAAATTAGTAAAGTTCTTACCAACAGCCATGAATCAACCCCATTATAATTACACTGACTGTGTTCAGCCTCATCCATCATAGGTCTGTAATCATTTGACCTGTAATTGTTTTAATCATTGCCTCAGGGTTTAGTAACAAGAATTGCTGCTATTTATTATGAGTTGACTATGTACCAGGTAAGTTATGAAAATTTCATTTGATTATTATCTGGGAAGCATTATTCCCATTTTAGAGAGGAAGAAGCGGGTCTGAAAATACCCATCACTTACTTTCATAGAGATCTTTTTTAGGAGTTACTTTATGATTTCTAGTATTTATCTCTGTTCTTTATGCTATTACAGAGATGAGTGGAATTATCTAAAAAATAACCAAAAAAGAAACCCATGTAGCAATAAAACTATCCAAAATAGAGCACATGGTGCATTTTTATTATAGTTGTGGTAGCATCTGCGTGCTCAGTTGCTTCAGTCATATCCAATTCTTTGCAACCCCATGGATTGCATCTTGCCAGGCTCCTCTGTCCATGGGATTTCCCAGGCAAGAATCCTGGAGTGGGCTGACATTTCCTCCTCCAGGGGATCTTCCCCATCCGGAGACTGAACCCACGTCTCCTGCGTTGGCAGGCTAGTCCTTTACCACTGGAGCCACCACCTGTGTCTGCTAATTCCATTACCACAACACTCTCTACTCTGCGTCTACTCATGAATTTTCCTCCTGGTTATAGGTCTTATTTTCCTACTTCTTTGAATGTCTGGTATTTTGGGTTGGATTTTGTTCCCAATAAGATAAGCTTAAGTCCTAACCTCTGGTGAGCTTCCCAGCTGGCACTAGTGGTAAAGAAGCCACTTGTCAAAGCAGGAGACATAACAGACATGGGTTGGATCTCTCCCGGTTTGGGAAAATCACTTGGAGGAGGGCATGGCAATCCACTCCAATATTCTTGCCTGAAGAGTTCACATGGACAGAGGAGCCTGGCAGCCCACAGTCTATAGGGTTGCAAAGAGTCGGACAGGACTGAAGAGGCTTAGCACGTAACACCTGGTACTTTAGATTGCGATCTTATTTAGAAATAGGCTGCGTGTGGGTGTAATTATTTAAGATAAGGTCATACTGGATGTGGGTGGACCCTTAACCCAATATGACTGGTGTCCTTATAAGAGGACAGGGTAAAAACACACAAGGACAGTACCACGTGACAGAGGCAGAAGCTGGTATTCTGCCCTTAAAAGCCAAGGAGTGCCAATGATTGACAGCCACCACCAGAAGCTAAGAAGTGGCAAGAAGAGGACTCTACCCAGACTCCTAGAGGGAGGACAGCCCTGCAGAGCTTTTGGTTTAATCCTTCTAGCCTCTAAGACTGCAACAGAATCCATTTGTTGCTGTAAACCACCTAGTTTGTGTTCCTTTGTTATGGCAACCCTGGGAAACCAACACATTTGCCAGTTTGGATTGCATGCTGGATAATGTGATTTTTGAATGTTTGAGTACTGGATTTAAGAAGTATTGAACTTGGTTTCAGCATGCAATTAAATTATTTTAGGAACAGTCTCATCTTGGTGAAACTTGTTTTTTAAAACTTCATTTTATTTATTATTATTACTTTTTTTTTTTTTTTTTGGCCATGCCNGTGATTTTTGAATGTTTGAGTACTGGATTTAAGAAGTATTGAACTTGGTTTCAGCATGCAATTAAATTATTTTAGGAACAGTCTCATCTTGGTGAAACTTGTTTTTTAAAACTTCACTTTATTTATTATTATTACTTTTTTTTTTTTTTTTTTGGCCATGCCATGTGGCTTGCAGGATCTTAGCTTCCCAACCAGAGATCAAACCTGACAGTGGATATGCACAATCTTAACCACTGGACTGCCAAGGAATTCTCGAAACTTGTTTTCAAAGTTTTAGTCTAGTGTTAACACCCTTCTTTGCCCTCTACTCAATGCCCAGGTCTTACAAGGCTTCCCCACTCTGGCTGATGGGTCCATGAACTATTTCTAGCCCAGTGTGAGTTCTGGGAAATATTTGACCTGTTGCTGTCAATGGGCTTTCCCCAGCCTCGGGGAGTTTCTTCTCAGACTTCTGCGGTCAAGACTCAGCCAACCACTGGAGAGGACCCATCTGCCCATCTCAGGAATTCTTCAGGTCACACTCTCTTCTCTGGTCTTCTCCCCCACAAATTCTAGGCACTTTCTCTCTCAAAATTCCGATTTCTGTCTTCTCTACTCAGCCAGATCTCTGGGCTCTGCAAACTGGAAACTGCCTTTGGGCAGTACATTGAGTCGATTGTGGAATTCATTTTATTGATTTGCCTGTTCTTTTCTCAAATATCACAGTCCTGCACTGCCCTTGGCCAATTCATGGGAGTCTTTTGTTTCACATATTTTATCTGATTTTCTGGGTTTTGTTTTGTTTGTTTTATGTTGAAGATTGCATCCAGTCCCTATTACAACATCATGGCTGGAAGGAAAGTATGCTATTTGTTTTTTTTTAATAAACAAGAATATGGTGTTCTTTTTCCCTCCCCTTCTTAGTAACTGGAATGCACATCCCATGCCACTACTCCATACAGACGTGAAACGTATCATTTTGGCACCAGTAGGCTTGCTGTGACGCCTCCAAGAAAGAGAAAACTAAAGAATGAAGAGATCAGACCCAAGGAGCCCCAATCTCAGTAAACATCTTAGGTTACTGATGACTGTAAAAGGCAAATGTAACAGAAACCTCATTTTGCTTTCTGAATGATTTCATGAGCCAAGCAGATGGCAGGCTTCCTCACTAGTCAACAAGTGCAAACCCTGTGATTGCGTCTTTGAGACAATCTTACCTCAGCACCATGTTGGGACCAGGCAAAACGGGAAGCTGGGAAGACAGAAAAGACTCAGATGACAAGTGAAAGCAGATGTCTTGTGTGGTGTATGGCGTGACCATCAGAAACTAGGAAATTGACATAAGAGTAAACTGGGCAAAAAGCAATCCTCTAGACTAAACACATGCTAAATTATAGAGAGTTTATAAATTTACCAAACTCTATATTTTTATAGCAATTCATAAATTATAAGATATTCACACTTTTTTTTTCAAACCGACTCTATGCAGTCTTCTGTTTTGCACCTGATGAAAATTCCAGTTTCCAGATGTTCAGGCCAAATGCCCAGGTCAGTACTGGCCCTTTTCCTGTCACACACCTCCCATTCAATTCAATCCAGAAAATCTAATAAATTCTAACTATAAAACAGAGCAAGATGTAACCATGTTTTAATACCCATTGTCTGAGTAACTCTCTACTCTCTCTGGATTCTTGCAAGAGCTTCCTAACTAGTGAACCTGCTTCCAACCCAGCCTTCGAAGACTTATCAGTCCAACAAAATGGCCCTAATATAAATCAGATTGCGTCACTCCCCTGCTCAAAACCCAGTGATGGCTCCCTATTTCTCTCAGAGGAAAAGATAAAAATCCCTACAATAGTCTCTAAGATCCCATAGGAGCCAGCTAGCCTGCCTTGTTCTCCCTACCCTAATCTACCTTTACTTCTTTCCATAATTTCACCATCTAGCATGCTATCTCGGGGAAGGCAACAGCACCCCACCCCAGTACTCTTGCCTGGAAAATCCAATGGACGGAGTAGCCTGGTGGGCTGCAGTCCATGGGGTTGCTAACAGTCGGACAGACTGAGCGACTTCACTTTCACTTTTCTCTTTCATGCATTGGAGAAGGAAATGGCAACCCACTCCAGTATTCTTGCCTGGAGAATCCCAGGGATGGGGGAGCCTGGTGGGCTGCCGTCTATGGGGTCACACAGAGTCGGACACGACTGAAGTGACTTAGCAGCAGCAGCATGCTATCTAATTGGGTTATGCCCAAATGCAAGCTAGCTTAGCAAACCAGTAACCTTGACTGATAAAATGATACATATGCCCTCAGCTAATGTATCTGGTGAGGACAGGTTTCCATACTGTTACTACTTACCTTGGGCTTCCCAGGTTGTGCTAGTGGTAAAGAATCCACCTACCAATGAAGGAGATGCAAGAGACTCAGGTCCGGGTTGGGAAGATCCCCTGGGGTAAGAAATAACAACCTGCTCCAGGAGATTCTTGCCTGGAGAATGCTACGGACAGCCTGGTTGGTTACAGTCTATGGGGCTGTAGACAGTTGAACAAAATCAACCAGCTGTGTACACCCACGACCTATCTTAGCCAACAAGGTCAAACACAACTCTCCTTTTTGGTTGATAGCAATAATCTGTAGAGCAATTTGAGGTAGATGAGGGTGAATTGATGCCCTACACTTGCTTTTAAGTGATAACAAAAGCAAGACTAACGTGCATGTAGGTATGGATTGAGCAGTCATTAGCAAGCAGCACAAAACAGCTCTGATAAACTGTGTAAATGCAGAGAGGTTCTATCTGGATCTCTTTAAAGTTACCTGGCAAGTTCTCTCAAGGCAGACACAACAACTTTTCAGAGGCAATATTCTGTTAGTTTGTTTTTTTTTTTTTACATCACCAAGCAACCAGAACCCTAGGAAACCGACGGACAGAGGATCATGTGGGGAATGAGCCCAGATTGCCTTCCCTATGGACACAGACCACAGGCCTTCCCTGGTTTTTACACTTGGTCATGCCAGAGGTATAACCACTTCTCTTATCTTAACCACCTCAAAGTTCACAAAGAAGAGCCCATCTCTAACATACACAGGTCCCCATTTTTATCAATAGCATAGTTCTGACATTCAGTTTTAATGGTCTATCTAATTACCAAGAATAATTAGATTAAAAAAAAACAAAAAACAAGAGTACTTGGTTTTCTCAAGATACCAGTAATACAGTAGCCACATTTAATATGAGACTGCTGTAGGCTAGCAGCTGATTACCCCTGATATGTGGATCTCCATGCGGCAAATCTCTGGCCCTAGATTTAAAACTTGTGTTAACTAGCATATACTCATTTCACATGATCTGCAGAGAATATATTAAAGTAGATTATAGATCTTGTAGCACATGGCAATGAGTTAACAGGGACCTCCACTGACAAACGGTTCAGTGTCTACTATTTTCACTATAGCAAGCACCACGACAGAGTAGGTTTTATTTTCCTTTTTTTTTTTTTTTTCCCACAGCCACAACTGTTGATCAGTTTCTGGCATCATATAACATGCCTGTAGGAGAAACTGAAAATCCAGTCAAAGAATTGGAAAACAGGTATATCATGTCAAAATGTTGTTAAGTGTGGGTCACTGTCCCCTTCTCAACAAAAACTTATGTATGTGGAAAGAAGTGATGGATGAAAAATGGCCTTTCTGTAAAATCAGAAAATTTGTAAGCTAGAACATATAGTGTAAATGCAATGAGTCCTATATGTCAATCATTTTATTCTTAAATGCTTTTGAAAAATCCTTTATGACTCAAATGATTCTGTTGTTAATGTAGGATAATTGACTTTTCTGTCTGAAAAAGCAATAATGTGTTTCTAGTAAAAGTGCTAGATTAAAAATATTCTTTTCATTATATGCCAATATTTTTCATTTTTATGTTTGCTAACATGTCTGAGCAAATAGAAACATCAGATAATTTAGATGTGATTTCAATGTAAAAATTATTCATGAGTCATGAATATTTCCTACAGAAAGCTCTTCCAAACACTATCAGTCTAAAAATGACTGCTCTATCAAACCATGCGTCACTCATGGAGAGCTGTGAAGGAAAATCTTTCTTGGTTTTCTTCATTGCATTTAGCCAAATAGCACTTCCAATGTTTACGTCCTTTAGATTACAAATTCTCTAAAATTAACTATTTAAAAAGAAATCTTGAATTGTTATAGAAAGCCAGCTCCCTGTTTTTTACAAATTTTCAGTTACTGATGAACAGAAAACTCATGTTGATTCTGGTAGCAACAGTCAGGTTAAGAGACGGCATGATTTGGGCTGGGCCTTAGAGAATTGCTGGCATTGGGCTTATGGCTCATGCCTTTTCAGGTTCGCCATGCAGACCAGAAGGAGCACTTGTCAGAGTGAGAGTGAGGCCAATGGTGGAGGAGGAGTGAGGAGAGAGGGAATGAAAGAGGAAAATCAGCCTGGCAAGGCGCATGATCAAAGGAGCAAATTAAGCACTGGCTTAGGACACAATAACAGCAGAGGCCCCAAGATAGATGAAACATTGGGCTAATAAATAAGTTCTTTTGGGTTTTTAATGGGAAAGGCCAAACAAACTTTCTTTTTGGCCAACCAAGTATTAAACATTGCCAAGTTGATCTAGCATTTTGCAAGACAAAATTATTTAAAAAAAAAAAAAAAGTGGGGGGGGGCTGCTATTTCCATTTCAACATAGATGTGACTTGTATCACTTATAGGTGAGTGAAGGTTTATTTTGAATTATGTCAGATGAGAGATGGGTAGAGGGGCTGGTACCATTATCTCCTTAGTCCTGGGGCCTCTAAATGTCTTATTTGGGCTCCAAATGGCGCTCTGGAGGAGAAAACCTGGAGTGCTCAGTTGTGTCCAACTCTTTGCAACCCCATGGACTGTAGCCCATCAGGCTCCTCTGTCCATAGAATTCTCCAGGCAAGAGTACTGAAGTGGACTNTACCATTATCTCCTTAGTCCTGGGGCCTCTAAATGTCTTATTTGGGCTCCAAATGGCGCTCTGGAGGAGAAAACCTGGAGTGCTCAGTCCTGTCCAACTCTTTGCAACCCCATGGACTGTAGCCCATCAGGCTCCTCTGTCCATAGAATTCTCCAGGCAAGAGTACTGAAGTGGACTGCTATTCCATTCTCCAAAAAACTGGAGAAGTAACAGGGAAAAAATACACCGGCAGGGCAAGGGAAGGGAATTCCCAGCTGGCTCAATGGTAAAGAATTTGACTGCCAATGCAGGAGATGCAAGAGACTCGAGTTCAGTCTCTGGGTTGGGAAGATCCCCTGGAGAAGGGAATAACAACCCACTCCAGTATTCTTGCCTGAAGAATCCCAGAGACAGAGGAGCCTGGGGGGCTACAGTCCACGGGGTGGCAAAAGAGCTGGACACGCCTGAGCACACACGCATATGTACAGGGCAGGAGAAAGAAGTCGGCATTTTGTAAGCCGAGCCAAGCAGCGATATATGAGGCAGAGGACAGCACAGAAGCGGCACCCAGGCGGGAGGCGACAGGCACTGCCAGGAAGACTGGCCCGGGGGGATTTTGAGAAACAGTTCATGGATCCACCAAAAGAGACAGTGTTGAAGGTAGCATAATCCACTTTCCTTCTGTTCTTGTATGCCAAAATTATCCTATATCTGCAGATTAAATGTAACTAGTCTGTTAGTACTCTTTACCGAATATTCTCTAGAGAATTCCACAGACTGTATAGCCCATGAGGTCGCAAAGAGTTGGACACGACCAAGCGATTTTCACTTCACTTCACTTCACTCCTTGTAATAACATCAAATCTTACGAAGCACACATATATGTGTATATATACGTGCATGCATGTATATCTGTACACATATATACATTGAGAGAAAGAACTGATTCAGTACCTAAGATTATTGATGTCAGTATGCCTTTTTAAAGCAAGTTTGAGATGATAGTTCACACAGCATATGACTCACCCATTTAAAATGAGTGTTGTTTAGTATATTTACAGATATGTTTAACCATCACCACAGTCAATTTTAGAACATTTTTCTCACCTCTAAAAAAAACCCTTTAGCTATCAGCCCCTACCTCTGCAGTACACTCCCAGCTCTCAGTTCAGTTCAGTTCAGTTCAGTCGCTCAGTCGTGTCCGACTCTTTGCGACCCCATGAATCGCAGCACGCCAGGCCTCCCTGTCCATCACCATCTCCCGGAGTTCACCCAGACTCACGTCCATCGAGTCCGTGATGCCATCCAGCCATCTCATCCTCGGTCGTCCCCTTCTCCTCCTGCCCACAATCCCTCCCAGCATCAGAGTCTTTTCCAATGAGTCAACTCTTCGCATGAGGTGGCCAAAGTACTGGAGCTTCAGCTTTAGCATCAGTCCTTCCAAAGAAATCCCAGGGTTGATCTCCTTCAGAATGGACAGGTTGGATCTCCTTGCAGTCCAAGGGAGTCTCAAGAGTCTTCTCCAACACCACAGTTCAAAAGCATCAATTCTTCGGCGCTCAGCTTTCTTCACAGTCCAACTTTCACATCCATACATGACCACAGGAAAAACCATAGCCTTGACTAGGCGGACCTTAGTCGGCAAAGTAATGTCTCTGCTTTTGAATATACTATCCAGG
>SJYX01023509.1:353047-424892 GCA_006410675.1 Oreotragus oreotragus | reverse complement strand
TACTCCTTTTCCTATTTGGAACCAGTCTGTTCCATGTCCAGTTCTAACTGCTGCTTCCTGGGCTACATATAGATTTCTCAAGAGGCAGGTCAAGTGGTCTGGTATTCCCACCTCTTTCAGAATTTTCCACAGTTTATTGTGATCCACACAGTCAAAGGCTTTGGCATAGTCAATAAAGCAGAAATAGATGTTTTTCTGGAACTCTCTTGCTTTTTCCATGACCCAGCAGATGTTGGCAATATGATCTCTGGTTCCTCTGCCTTTTCTAAAACCAGCATGAACATCAGGAAGTTCACGGTTCATGTATTGCTGAAGCCTGGCTTAGAGAATTTTGAGCATTACATTACCAGCATGTGAGATGAGAGCAATTGTGCGGTAGTTTGAACATTCTTTGGCATTGCCTTTTTTTGGAATTTGAATGAAAACTGACCTTTTCCAGTCCTGTGGCCCCTGCTGAGTTTTCCAAATTTGCTGGCATATTGAGTGCAGCACTTTCACAGCATCATCTTTCAGGATTTGAAACAGGTCAACTGGAATTCCATCACCTCCACTAGTTTTGTTCATAGTGATGCTTTCCAAAGCCCACTTGACTTCACATTCCAAGATGTCTGGCTCTAGATGAGTGATCACATCCTCATGATTATCTCAGATCTTTCCTGTACAGTTCTTCTGTGTATTCTTGCCACCTCTTCTTAATATCTTCTGCTTCTGTTAGGTCCATACCATTTTTTTGTCCTTTATCGAGCCCATCTTTGCATAAAATGTTCTCTTGATATCTCTAATTTTCTTGAAGAGATCTCTAGTCTTTTCCATTCTGTTCTTTTCCTCTATTGCTTTGTATTGATCGCTGAAGAAGGCTTTCTTATCTCTTCTTGCTCTTCTTTGGAACTCTGCATTCAGATGTTTATATCTTTCCTTTTCTCCTTTGCTTTTCTCCTCTCTTCTTTTCATAGCTATTTGTAAGGTTTCTCCAGACAGCCGTTTTGCTGTTTTTTGCATTTCTTTTCCATGAGGATAGTTTGATCCCTGTCTCCTATACAATGTCATGAACCTCATTCCATAGTTCATCAAGCACTCTATCTATCAGATAGGCCCTTAAATCTATTTCTCACTTCCACTGTATAATCATAAAGGATTTGATTTAGGTCATATCTGAATGGTCTAGTGGTTTTCCCTACTTTCTTCAATTTAAGTCTGAATTTGGTAATAAGGAGTTCCTGATCTGAGCCACAGTCAGCTCCTGGTCTTGTTTTTGTTGACTGTATAGAGCTTCTCCATCTTTTGATGCAAGGAATATAATCAATCTGAGTTCGGTGTTGACCATCTGGTGATGTCATGTGTTGTCTCTTCTCTTGTGTTGTTGAAAGAGGGTGTTTGCTATGACCAGTGCATTTTCTTTCATTCCGCATTCCAAGGCCACACACATAGACATATATAAATCTTGAAGGATAGCAGTTTCTGTTGTTAGACTTGAATTTTTCTTTACAAAGGCCAGGTACAACTTGTAACCAAGAGAGCTGAGAAAATACTGTTACATTCTCAAGTGTTTTCTGGGAATCTCACAATATTCCTGCGGAAGATGTATGGGTCCTTCTTCAGAGTCCAGTCTTTGTATCTAAATTACGGGTTTCAGAAACCTACTTTTCATTAATTGTTTATGAAAGGCTTTATATCTCTGTAATGTCTGTAAAACTCTGACTTTGAGTGACTATGAAAGTGATTCTATTTTGACTTTATCTTTTGTAGCGTGGGATCAGTGTTTGCAAGCTTAGAGAAGGCATCAGACCTATTAAGTCTTCTCTGGGTGCAAAGGTGCATTCCCTGACTGTTTTTTCTGTGAAAATAGATCCCTAGTTTTTGCACAAATAAGAATGGCTTGATAATCCCTAAACAATACCATCAAACATACCCATTGCAGCAGGACACTAGAATGCTGGGAGTTTAATCTTGCTGCGGGAGTATTTTGAGAGGCTACATTTGTACCACTCATTTATTTACTTGCTGAATCATTTTCAATTTTGTGATCCCGTGGGCTGTCCATGGGATTTTCCAGGCAGAAATACTGGAGTAAATTACCATTTCCTCCTCCAGGGTATCTTCCTAATCCAGGGATCAAACCCCACCTCCCATGTCTCCTGCATTGCATGCAGATACTTTGCTGCTGAGCCACACAATACTTAGGGTTCCCAAAAGATGCAGTGGTAAAGAATTCACCCACAGTTTAGTAGACATAGGAGACATGTGTTCGATCCCTGGACTGGGAAAATTCCCTAGAGGAGGAAATGGCAACCCCCTCCAGTATTCTTGCCCAGAAAATTCCATGCACAGAGGAGCCCGGTGATCTACAGTCCATGGGGCTGCAAAGAGTCAGATATGATTGCGTGCACACACACTCCACAGTGCTACGTAGCCTGGAAATTACTCTATTTCAGGTTAATCTTAAATTCTTTGCTACATCATCAAGCCAGAAAATTCAGTCTCAATGCTTTTAATAGTCTACATGTGAGGTAATATATTTTCTTAAATTTTTAGGAAATGATTCTGAAAATGCTTTGCAAAGAGAGATTTCCAAAATAGTCTGAGCATTGGGGAGCCTTGCAGAAAACTTCTAATAAAGATACAGGTGAAAATGTCACTCATTTGACAGTTTTCAAAATCAATCACTTGAGTTTGTATCCAACTTTTGTATAACAAATGAGGTATTTGATAAATGTCCCTTTCACTGGGTAAATGAATATTACATGAGAAACCATAATCCCAACTTAATGGCTTGCACAACCCAGAGATGACAATGTCCATCACCTTGTCTTCTAAAGAGACTTCCATTCCCTGTTGCTTCAAGAACATGCCCAGAAATTTTCCACAAGGCTTGCCGTTGATAAACCTCTCCTGTCAGTCTCTGGATGATGAGAATTAACTTCTTGTAGACTGGTTCCTGATCATGTGGTGTAAGTTCATTATAATTATCCTCACAGCCCTGGCTACAGTGTTCCACTTAGTTTTCCAGAGTTACAATTCCCTCTCGACTATGATTAAACTGTCTTTGGGTTCACGGGCCTGGAAAATTTGAACAGTCCAATTTAATAAAAAACAATTTTCATAGCCATCTGGAAAGGGTCTGACTATTTCTAGAAGTTAACTTTTCATGTATTAAACTTCTGAAAGAAATAATTAAATCAGCTTTCATAATAATAGCCCACATGGAGAGTCTGCTTTGTCTGTTCCCTCCAGCCTGCTGACTTGTGGATCTGTTATACTTCCTCAGTAGTTTTGGAGAGAAACAGATCATTTATAAAAATTATAATCAATGGGGGTCTGAGTGCTGAGCATTTTGGAATATCCTCTAGGGTAAGTTAGATAGTTAGAGACTAAGAAACTAATCTTGTCTTCTTGGATTCTTTCATCAAGGCAAGATTTAAATCAATTAATTATAATTTAGGAAATTTTCAAAGCTAAAAAGCTTTCAGGATGAAAATTATATGGCGGCAATTATCAAGAAACTTTTTATAGAAAGACAGCCTCACATAATGCTATTTTGTAGGTTCCTTAAGTTGTTCATAAACTTTTAAATTTTGTTTTGATTTTAAGTCTCAAGCACAGTGTCAAAATTGTGAAAAAGAGTTAACCATTTGTGATTACAGCATTTAAGATTTCTAGGCATTAGAATTCAAGAGTTTCTAGAAACCAAGTAGATAATTTTGAATCCTTTAAGACTGAGTATAGTTTAACTATTAAATAACACTCCTGCTCTCCTAGAAAGTTTTGAAAAATCAAAACAAACGAAAAAAAAACCACCATTGAGCTTAGAATGTGATTTTTGTGTAAATGATTAGTTGAGGGAGCTGGTAGTTTATATCCCCTTACATACTGACTAGGTCTTCTATGAAAATCTGTTATACAGACAGACAAATAAAAATTGTGAAAAATTGTAGCGACTCAAATATCCCTACTGGTAAACTCATCAGATGGTCAGGCCAAGTGTGAATAACATTTGTTCAATAGTCAAACTTGATCTGTATTTTGGCTATTCCTATTTCTGCCGTTTTGGGCATAAAACTAAAATATGGTGCTCACTTTCTAGGTACATGGACAGATACTATCATCAAGAGAGACTTGTGAATCAAGTAACAATGTCCAAGTGAAAGTACAGATGTAGATCTTTTGTACAGAACCTTTTGATGATTATACCATGGCATTAAGAGCAGAAAGATTCTTCACTCAAAAAAATATGAAGCTATATAAGCAAAAAAATAATGATTTTATCACCCAACTCTTGAAAAATTTAGGAGAAATGAATGCATTCCATGAAGGCCAAATTTATCTTATCGTTATTCTAAAGTTCTAAAGTTGGAGTTATTTGCAAAGCTAAACAGTCACAGGTAGCCAGTATCCACAATAATGATACTGATGAATCCAAACCACAAAGGTACATCGATAATCTTAATTTAAAGCAGTCCTAATGAAATATCTGATTGATCTGACAAAACACTCACCATTTAAGTCATTAAGCTGGTGCCATCGATAGATAACTGTTTAAAGAGTAAATTGCCTTTCACAAAAGAAGCTAAATCTACAGCTTCATAATATTCTGAAGTAACTTTTTTTTTTTGTATTTTTTCTTTTTGTGGCTGTCATTCCTATCAAGCTGTTTTTGCTTGCGAAGTGAAAAAATGACCTTATTCTCTTCCTGCTGTTTATCATTTGCCTGAAATTATAATCCTCTCTGTGTAACTAGCACCATCTCCATAGGAATTAATTGTAATGTCACAGAAGATTATGATATTAAGCGGGAAATAGATGCCTGGAAACTGAGCTCTATTAAGAGAAAAATTTTTGTTCTTATAAAAATGTCTCTTGTGCATATATCACACATTTATTCAAATTAAATACAAGTTAATAAATTGCTGTGACTGTTGGGTTTCTTTACCTTGAGTTTTTCAGACAATTTGAGGGTCAAACATTAGTGATTCATTAATTAAAGTAAGACTGGCTTTTGGCTCTTATATCAAAACCATAATATATACTCTTTCCATTCTATTATTAGCTAGTGTCTATCACATACGTGATTCTATTGCAAATAAAATGGAATGGCACATGCATCAGGAGTTAGTAACCTCAGTCACATATTAGAATCGCCTGGGAAGTGTGACCGACTTCTGATGCCCTAGCTCCACCCACAGAGCATCTGATTTAATTGGCCTGGGATGCACCCTGAGCATCCTGAATTTTAAAAGCTCCCAGGTGAATTCTCCTGGGCTGTAAGAGTTGAGGACTAGTGTTCTGTATTACTGTGCACACAGCAGAAAATTGTCATGGGAAACATTTATTTCATCTCTCATGGACCCTTTAGCTAGAATTTTTAGAGAGAACCATATTTTCTAAGCATGATTTTACCATTTGAGCATATCTCCAGATTGTATCTCAGAATTTAACTTTAAAAAGCATACCACTTTAAGGAGAAGCTAGTGTGAGAAGCTAATATTTGATTGGGTCATGGATGTAAAAATGTCTAATTACCCAGGAATATAACAGAGCAGTAACATGTAATATGTCATGATACTCCTGATAAATGGAGGCTTTCCCAGGAAGTGGCTTCCAACCCAACAACTGTGGCACCAGCTGGGCTTGTTTGTGACCATTTGTGGAACACTTTCTAGAGTTCTGTGTGTGTAGGAGATACAGGAAGTGTTAGAAGGAATTTCTGAGATAAGAGTTGTGTTCAGTCTTTTAGTCATTATAGTTCATCTATTCATCTTCAGTGTGTACCATATGTGCTGTGCTTAGTTGCTCAGTCATGTCTGACTCTGTGCAACCCCATGGGCTGTAGCCCACCAAGCTCCTCTGTCCATGGGATTCTCCAGGCAAGATTCTCCAACCCACCCTCTGGAGTGGGTTGCCATACCCTTCTCAAAGGAATCTTCCAAACCCAGGGATTGAATCCAGGCATCCAGCATTGCATATTCTTTACCATCTGAGCCACCAGTGAAATCCACAAATACTGGTGTAGGTAGCCTATCTCTTCTCCGGGGGAACTTTCAGACCTAGGATTGAACCAGGGTCTCTTGCATCGCAGGCAGATTTAAAAATATGAAAAACTCAAAAGGAGTATAAGGAACATTTTTTCACACCTCCCCTCAAAAGTGAATAGAATAGAATTGCTAATCATCAGGGAAATGCAAATCAGAACTACAGTGAGATATCTCTTCACACCTGTCAGAATGACTATCACCAAAAAGAAAACAAACAACAAATGTTGACAAGGATGTAGAGAAAAGGGAACTCTCATACGCTCTGAACTGGCGCAGCTGCTGTGAAAAACAGTATGGAGGGTTCCCAAAACTAAAAATAGAACTACAGTAAGCTGGAATCAAGATTGCGGGGAGAAATACAAATAACCTCAGATATGCAGATGACATCACCCTTATGGCAGAAAGTGAAGAAGAGCTAAAAAGCCTCTTGATGCTGCGATTCATGGGGTCACCAAGAGTCGGACACGACTGAGCGACTGAACTGAACTGAACTGAACTGATGACATAGCAGTGCTACTTCCGGGCATTTATCCAAAATCAAAAGCACTAATTCAAAAAGGTACATCCACCCCAATGTTCAGAGCAGTGTTATTTACAACTGCCAAGATATGAAAACAATCTCAGTGTCTTAACAACAGATGAGTGGATAAAGACATTCATACCATGGAATACTACTCAGACATAAAAAAAATTCACATTTGCAGCAACATAGATGGTCTTGGAAGGCATTATACAAAGTGAGATAAATCTCACAGGGAAAGACAAATACTTGTTGTCACTTTATGTGGAATCTAGGAAACAAAGGAAAAAAAAAAGTGAATAAAGCAAGGAAGAAGCAGAATCACAGATATAGAAAATAAACCACAGGTTGTCAGTGGTTGCACGGTGGTACCAGTGTTGAGGGGCGAGGGGGAGAATAGGGGTGGGCCAGTAGCTGAAAAAACTATTGGATGTAAAACAAGCTACAAGGATGTATTACACAGCATGAGGAATATAGCCAATGTTTTTGTAATAACTGTAAATGGAGTTCAACCTTTAAAAATTGGATTAAAAAACTAAGTGAATAGAGGAAACAAGCATGGCACACTCCACCAGAAAATAAGCACAGGTACATGATAAGCAGACTACTCAAGGCCACAGGCCATATATGAGTGAGAAATGTACCCTCCCTGGCAGGCTGCAACATCACAGAGACAAGGCCCAAGGTCTCTGGTCCAGATCATGCTTGGCTTCACCACAGCTTGCTGGGTAGGTGCAAACCCGGAAGAGACAAATAAATACAGACAATTAAATAATCTCAAAGTTCATAACAGAGGAAATGCTTTCCAAACCTTTGAAAACTCTGCCTAAGTCTATACCTTTCCAAAGATCCCGGCAGAGTGGGGATGTCCAGACAGCCCACTTCAGAATGTATGTGATCTATAACAGAAAATTTGATCACACTTCCTCTGGACCATATTTCCAGCTGATATTTTGAGTTGCAACCAACATAGACCAACTGAATTAAGCTACTTATGCAGAAACAAGTTTATTCAGCAAAGGATACAGATCAAGCTTGTCTTATCAGAGTCAAATGCATTTATTTTCTTAACTGTAGTAGTCGAAACTTTGTGGTTTATTGTTGTTGTTTTAACCGATTTAAAATGCAGCAGTTCATCAGGGTATGTACATATAAATTATTATAGGCAGAGAGTTAAATTCTTCTGCACAAAACTTAAACGAGCTTTTGAATTTCTGGACACACATCAAGACCAAATATGTGAACTGAGCCAGAACTAATAAGTGGAAAGGATGAGGATTTAAAAACCTGAAATATGTTTATTGCATGGATACATTTTGCTGTAATGTTCAGAAAAGTGACTCTGTTATTACCTACAAAATAGAATGAAAACTAGATTGCAA
Source organism: Oreotragus oreotragus (assembly GCA_006410675.1). Taxonomy (NCBI): domain Eukaryota; kingdom Metazoa; phylum Chordata; class Mammalia; order Artiodactyla; family Bovidae; genus Oreotragus; species Oreotragus oreotragus. The sequence goes on along the minus strand of SJYX01023509.1, from coordinate 416,961 downwards.
ATAATTGTCTTTGTAAGTCGTGCCTTGGGGAAATCAAACTAAAAAAAAAAAATTATTTTTTCATCCCTGCAGGGTGCAAAATGAGATAGCTACAAAGAGTTAAGGAAAATGAGACAGAACTTAATGAAAGTATCAGAGTTGGTGGTGACTACTATGATACCCATAGAGTACACAGTAAAGAGCCTGCCTGCAGTGCAGGAGACCTGGGCTTGATCCCTGCGTCAGGAAGATCTTCTGGAGAAGGAAATGGCAACCCCCTCCAGTGTTCTTGCCTGGAGAATCCCATGGCCATGGGATGGCAAAGAGTCTGACACTACTGAGCGACTTCACTTTCACTTTCACCCTCAGTTGTCTGGATGAGATAAAGATTGTAGGTAAAGCACTTGCCACAATGCTTTGCATATAGACAGCACACAATCAATAATTATCATCACTGTTGTTTTATTATTATTAGTCTTAAATAGATGTTTATTTTGTTATAAATGATTTCCCACATTATGGAGATTCATTTGAAAGGATATGATATTCCAATTTAATTAACAGTAAGTTATGGTATGATTTAATATTCTGGAATATCCTGGACTAATTGGAGCTATATTTAGTACCTAAGAATGTTTGTTTCCAAAAGTATTGAAATAGATTCTACTGATTTATTTTCTTCAAGCTGCTACTTATCTCTATTTGCCAAGAAAAATAAAGTTCGATTTTCATTGACCTTGGTGCTGTGCTCGCTAATAGCAAACCAAATCATGCAGAAGAAATTTTATGTAGAAATCTAGATTTCTGAAGCCACCTGCTCTATTTTCCAAATTCAATGTTTTTCCTCAAAAGGAGTGAAAAAGTCAAGTAAATGAGAGATCTAGCTACTTGGATGTGGGTGAGTTAATTGCTTCAATTTGTTCTCTGGGAGAAATAGTTCTGGCAGGGTACACCATTACTCTTTACATTTTCTGCAGATTTCCTTTTACTAAACAACTTTCACAATCCTACTTTTTTGATATATTGAAACAATAAAGGTAAATCTATATCTACTACAAAGACAAATGGCTTCCAAATCTAATCTAGAGAATATGTATTTTTTGCCTTCTTAATAACACTAGAAAAAAACTAGTGATCAGATTTCCTATTAGTGAAAATAAGCACTTTAATAAACTGTTCAGTATCTCTCAGGTATTGTAAATGGCAGCTGCTATTAGAACTGGTCTCAGTAATGTAATAGATAACTATATAAACCCACATACCTTAATTGGGCATAAATTAAACAGTCTTTGGATGACTTCAACATGCAAATGCTGCTTTTTGAAAAATGTTTTAATTTTTTCATTTGATGACCTTGCCAATTTTCTATATTGGAGGACAGTAAACCTTATCCCTTCTGACCTTTATAAGATACAAAGTAACCAAAAAAATTCTCTAGTATAAAATTTTACTAATACTCATGCAAAATCTCTTGGAACCAAGTTTCTTACGAGAATATCTTATGACATACAAGTGAAGCAAAATTCATAATTCATCTTATTTAATCTATTATTTTTTCCTTCTATTTTTATAGAAAAAGCAAGTTTAAAAAAGATATATTTGCATGTGTGTATATGCATGAGTGTGTGAGTGTGTGTTTGTCTCTGTTCAATATTAAGCTACCTAAATTCAAAGTATCCTGATTAAGGCACAGTTGGTAAATATTTGAAACATAAATGAAACAAATCAGAAAATTATCGAAAATAATTTAAATGATGTTTAACATCCTTGTTCTAATAAATATCTACTATTTTATTGTAGCATTTATTTTATTCAGTTCAGTTCAGTTCAGTCGCTCAGTCGTGTCCAACTCCTTGCGACCCCATGAATCGCAGCACGCCAGGCCTCCCTATCCTTTACCATCTTCCAGAGTTCACTCAAACTCACGTCCATCGAGTCCGTGATGCCATCCAGCCATCTCATCCTCGGTCGTCCCCTTCTCCTCCTGCCCCCAATCCCTCTCAGCATCAGAGTCTTTTCCAGAGTCTTTTCCAATGAGTCAACTCTTTGCATGAGGTGGCCAAAGTACTGGAGTTTCAGCTTTAGCATCATTCCTTCCAAAGAAATCCCAGGGTTGATCTCCTTCAGAATGGACTGGTTGGATCTTCTTGCAGTCCAAGGGACTCTCAAGAGTCTTCTCCAACACCACAGTTCAAAAGCATCGATTCTTCGGCACTCAGCTTTCTTCACAGTCCAACTTTCACATCCATACATGACCACAGGAAAAACCATAGCCTTGACTAGGCGGACCTTAGTCGGCAAAGTAATGTCTCTGCTTTTGAATATACTATCCAGGTTGGTCATAACTTTTCTTCCAAGGAGTAAGCGTCTTTTAATTTCATGGCTGCAGTCACCATCTGCAGTGATTTTGGAGCCCAAAAAAATAAAGTCTGACACTGTTTCCACTGTTTCCCCATCTATTTCCCATGAAGTGATGGGACCGGATGCCATGATCTTCGTTTTCTGAATGTTGAGCTTTAAGCCAACTTTTTCGCTCTCCTCCTTCACTTTCATCAAGAGGCTTTTTAGCTCCTCCTCACTTTCTGCCATAAGGGTGGTGTCATCAGCATATCTGAGGTTATTGATATTTCTCCCGGCAATCTTGATTCCAGCTTGTGTTTCTTCCAGTCCAGCGTTTCTCATGATGTACTCTGCATATAAGTTAAATAAGCAGGGAGACAATATACAGCCTTGACGTACTCCTTTTCCTATTTGGAACCAGTCTGTTGTTCCATGTCCAGTTCTAACTGTTGCTTCCTGACCTGCATACAGATTTCTCAAGAGGCAGGTTAGGTGGTCTGGTATTCCCATCTCTTTCAGAATTTTCCACAGTTTATTGTGATCCACACAGTCAAAGGCTTTGGCATAGTCAATAAAGCAGAAATAGATGTTTTTCTGGAACTCTCTTGCTTTTTCCATGATCCAGCGGATGTTGGCAATTTGATCTCTGGTTCCTCTGCCTGTTCTAAAACCAGCTTGAACATCAGGGAGTTCACGGTTCACATATTGCTGAAGCCTGGCTTGGAGAATTTTGAGCATTACTTTACTAGCGTGTGAGATGAGTGCAATTGTGCGGTAGTTTGAGCATTCTTTGGCATTGCCTTTCTTTGGAATTGGAATGAAAACTGACCTTTTCCAGTCCTGCGGCCACTGCTGAGTTTTCCAAATTTGCTGGCATATTGAGTGCAGCACTTTCACAGCATCATCTTCCAGGATTTGAAACAGCTCAACTGGAATTCCATCACCTCCACTAGCTTTGTTCTTAGTGATGCTTTCTAAGGCCCACTTGACTTCACATTCCAAGATGTCTGGCTCTAGATGAGTGATCACATCCTCATGATTATCTGAGTCATGAAGATCTTTTATTTTATTACTAATATCCATTTCTTCTATAGGTGATTAAAATATGTATGTATTTATATATTATGTTTACCCATAGGAAAATCCTAAAATTTTAGCTGCTCAAAAGTCAGATTTTTATCATGAGAAATGTCTTGGACATACCCCCAAATTTCAATACCTGTATGAATAACACAAAGATATTTCAAGGAAAAAGATTTACCATCTAACAGTTATTATAAGGAAACAAGTTCAGATAACTGGCTTCTTTAAATTAGGCATCCCAGATTTTGACCAACAAATTCTCAAATATTAGGTTGTAAAAAACAAAATGTTTTCTTCAATAAATGCAACTGTTAGTTATGCACTCTATTGCCAAGTGTTCTAAACTTGTATTATTAAAAATATAATGAGTCGGAGCTCATTAAACTATTGAGACAGATAAAAGGGAAACGTTTCAATATAACTGAAAGCTGCATTATCTATACTGTTGTCAGAGATAACACCTCTTAGTGTTACTTTACCAAGGAAAGTCTAAAAGGGGATTTTCCTTCAGCCTGTCAGAAATTTGTTAGCTAAATGTTGACCTTGTTTGGGTTTGCTATATTTTGATCTATCCTGTTCAATGGGTTTACCAGCTCTTTCACAACCTCTAATAATCTCTTTCTTTTCTCTCTACATATGCAGACACATAAAGCTAGAGACCCTTTGGTCATAGTGATTTAATATGAATATGAATTTTATGGTAAACAATAATATATCTCATGTACACCTTCATAACTATGTAGAAATCGCAAAATGCAAGTTTTTAATTTGCAAAGTTGGAAGCGGAGCATTTTTCATAATTGTTCTTAATAACCTCTGGTTATTAATTTCAGCGACCTGACTTTTTCCTGTACTGTGACTGTGAGACTTGTGTAACTGTTCCATCTTTCCTGCTGACCCCACTTGACCTTCCCAAAATAGCCTACTTGATTTAAGATGATGAGTGTCTCAGAGCAAAAACATCAGCTTTGATCTCATATATTGGGTTTGTAATCAAACGATATCATTTGTAATTCAAACGATATCTTAGTTTTAAACACACATTTTTATTCATGAACATAAAACATAGCAGCAGGTCAACAGTAGTATCCTATTTAATTACATCGCTTTCTAAGAGAGAAAGGGAAGGAAAGAGAAAGAGAGGAATCCGATAAAATGTGAAAGTCACCCGCTGCATCGTTTATCTCCGGTTAACGCCGGGATTTTCTGTGCTCACCACTCCCCGTTGTCTGTAGTCCCACAGACCACTCTCTGAGCCTAATGATAAAGCTTTTGAGTCTTAGAGTCTCACTCTGAAAAGCCTGTGTCTTACCAGGTGGTCCTCTGCAGCACCAAACTCCTCCGAGTTGGCTGTGGAAGCAAGAGTAGAAAATCCCAAGGTTATGGTATTTCCACCTTGCCAGCAAGTTGTTCAGTGCCAGGGGTCACATCACTTTTCAGTTCTGCTAAATCTATTAGCTTTACGGGTGTCTTGCCTCATAGGGTGCTGCATGTTCTGCCGTTGGCATTCCAGGAACAGAGCAGGGAAATTAGCTTCTGTCTTTGCTAAATTCCACCTCCGTGCAGCGGGAAAGCCTTGGCTCACATGGAGGCAAAATTGATATTTAATTTAGACTATGATATACTCCCCAATTCCCTGTGATGCCTCCCCTTTCCATTCTTTTCCCCTCGGAAGAACTGACATCAGTTTCATTTTTAGAATGAAAAGCAAAGAACATATTCGGTTTAGGCTGTCACACCACAGAGACAAGAATATAATTCAGAATTATCTACTTTAAAAATAAGCCTTTGAATTGACAGTGCAGTATTGTATGCTACATAATACGAGCTTTTTATGTAACATTAATATATACTATCTCACGACCTTGACAATTCACACTGACATTTTGCATTAACATTGCAGTTAACTATTTGATGATACCACACTCCTAGAATAAGAGAGCATTTCAGACACTGATTTTTTTTTCCCCCTGCAGTTCTTGTATTAATACAAAAAATAATAATTTGCTCACCATGTCATGTATTATATTCCAGTTTCTTTCATTAAGCACTCAAGTGCATGGTTTTATGAAGCTCTATATTTGGTTAACAAGTACCGCTAAATAGATTTGTTTTTCTCTTAGACACCCAAATTACAGCATGGGCATATTTATCAATCAACTAAGCATTCTGGCAAAGCTTTTCTGTGAATTTGTCTAAGCTGTAAGTTTTTCTGAGCCTTACCTTGAATCAGAAGTTTGCTTTTGATTCACTGTGACAGGAGGAATTTCTTTTAAATTTGCTATTTGGACTAGAAAATCATATTTACTTATACCACATGATGCAAAAGAAATGATAGGCAAGTCAATCAGCAACTTTAGGCCATCATTGTCTGACTTGATATAAGATGATGATATTTCTCAAAGCAAAAATGCCAGTTTGGATCTCATTTATTGGGTTATTGAGGGAGATTTATGTTTCAACAAAAGTTTGAATTCTAAACAAAAATTTATAATTATACCTATAACACGTAGCAGCAGAAGATAAAAGGTAGTACTGTATTCAACGACACATTTCCTAAGAGAGAAATGGAAACAGAAAGAAAGCAACTGACAAACTACGGAAATGCTTTGAGAAGCAGAAACGCTCATAGAAACCAACACACAAAGTACNAACAAAAATTTATAATTATACCTATAACACGTAGCAGCAGAAGATAAAAGGTAGTACTGTATTCAACGACACATTTCCTAAGAGAGAAATGGAAACAGAAAGAAAGCAACTGACAAACTACGGAAATGCTTTGAGAAGCAGAAACGCTCATAGAAACCAACACACAAAGTACATAAACTTCAACATTAATTTCCTAAAGCAGTCATACTTTCATTAGACACAGGTTTGCTTCTTCAAAACAAGTTACTCACTACTTTCACTCTTCTTTCAATTGACCATGAATTATTCTGCAATTGTTTCCAGTTGGAAAAAGAAAAAAAAAGAAAAAGTCCATTTCATTTTTATGGCAGAGAACATTGGTCTCTGAAGTCCTTTCCAATTTTGGCTTTAAAACAATTCTTGTTTGCTCAGACAGCTGAAGTTCAAAATTGGCCTTTTTGGCAGGCATTTTGTCTTTGAAAAATTCTTGAAGATTTTTACTGCAGGATGTGGAATAGGTGTTTAGTGGTTTCATCCACATCCAGTAATGCGTGGCTACCAGATAATCACGATGTCCTCTCAGTGTGTATGCCAACACTTCTCATTAGGGACCTGAGCTTTCAGCAACATCATGGTTCAAGCATTATATTTCTAGACTCAGCCCACATATACTGCAGGTGGGCCATAGAGGAAGCTTTCATTGAATAGTTCCAAGGAGGAGAACCAGAGAGCAACATTCTCAGAATGTAAAATTACAGAGATTATCAACATCATAGTTTGTTTTCAAATGTCACTACTGAAGAAAGGGTGAGAGAGAAAAATGAAGAAGATGAAGGGAGAGAGAATATGACAAAGAAGAAGGTGGGGGAAGAGAAAGATGAAGAGGAGAAAAAGAACGAAAGAAGAAAAAGGAATAAAATGAAGCAAAAAATGGAAGCATGGTTCTCTTCATGAAGCAATTAAGATCCTCTGATAATGGTTCTTAACATGTCTTTGATCAGGTCACAGACTTTTTCTTTCATTCTGAAAATACTGAACTCACTTTTCAGAAAATGAATACTCCTTTCTGTAAAAGCATTGCATCACATTTCTTTCCTGTAGAACTTCCAAAACTGATATACTTTACCTTTAAGAATAATAATTAAAAACACTGGAAAAGCATTATGTTCATGATATTCTTGTGATAGAAGACGTATCTGCTATGTTCACACCCCTGCTCCACCCTGGAGGCTTTACAAGCTCTCAGCTTAAGTAACTGAAAGGTGCACACCTGTGGAAGACAGAAGCAGCAATTTGGTTTGCTCTTCGATTTCACAATATTTTAAAAATCCTTAATACATCTCACTGTTAATATCACTCAAGGTTACCTGCAATTACCAAGTCCACCTCTTCTTGCCTTGGGATTCACCACTGAAGACCTCAACCATAGTCTTCAAAATATTTTGCTTTCATTCTCCCTCAATAATTATTCCAAATTTAAATATGTCATCACAATTCTAGAAGATTATATTTGGTTAATGGGAGACAAGTGCATTTAGTATTTTGTAAGATGAAATAAGGATTCACTGTAATTGGAATAAATAATATTTTGATAAAATGAGTTTTAAATATCTTATTGAATAATGCACATCTGATCTTAAAGAGTCATGTACAATTTTTTTTTTAATCCTCAAGTTTTTACTTAATATGTCTTGAGGAATTTGGTCATCCCAGACAAAAATTCAGTTAAGGTTTAAAAGAATCAGGTTCAGTTACCCTTAACTAAAAAGTTCTTTTGAATTTAGAACATTCCAACACTCTTAATGTTTATATGCAAAATGCCAGGAAAAGCAGGCAGGCCACTAAGTTTAAGTCATATCCATTAATCATTAGTGGAGTTTATACAAAAATAATATATGTCCTTTCTTTGTTCTTTGATGAAGCTTAGTACTATACCTTTCTGTTGTGAAGTAAGGAAAAGGCTATCCGGATCATGCATGCTCTCATTCAGCTTTAGAATGAGACTACGTGAAAATTCAGAATCTCAAAACTGAGGATTTCAAAATTGACTCCTGGCTACTACCTCTGTTGGGTACTACTTGCAAAGGCTTTATGTACCTACCAGACTTCCTTTCTGAGGACTGATATTTTTGTTTCTTGTTCTTAGTTCCTAAGTTACACAACTCTTTTGTGACCCCAGGAACTGTAGCCTGCCATGCTCTGCTGTCCATGGGGTTTCCCCAAGCAAGAATATTGATTGCTGTTCAGTTGCTCAGTCATGTCCAACTCTTTGTGACCCCATGGACTGCAGCACGCCAGGCTTCCCTGCCCTTCACCACCTCTTGAATCTTGCTCAGATTTATGTCTATTGAGTCGGGGATGTCATCCAGTCAACATGTCCTTTGTTGTCCCCTTCTCCTCCTGCCTTCAATCTTTCCCAACATCAGAGTCTTTTCCAATGAGTCAGTTCTTTGCATCAGGTGGCTAAAGTATTNATCCTTTATCGAGCCCATCTTTGCATGAAATGTTCCCTTGGTATCTCTAATTTTCTTGAAGAGATCTCTGGTCTTTCCCATTCTATTGTTTTCCTCTATTTTTTTGCATTGATCACTGAGGAAAGCTTTCTTATCTCTCCTTGCTATTCTTTGGAACTCTACCTTCAAATGGGTACCTTTCCTTTTCTCCTTTCTTTTAGCTTCCTGTCTTTTCACAGCTATTTGTAAGGCCTCCTCAGTCATTTTGCTTTTTCACATTTCTTTTCCATGGTGATGGTCTTGATCCCTCTCTCCTGTACAATGTCATGAACCTCCATCCACAGAGTTCACCAGGCACTCTGTCTATCAGATCTAGTCCCTTAAATCTATTTCTCACTTCCACTGTATAGTCATAAGGGATTTGATTAAGTCATACCTGAATGGTCTAGTGATTTTCTCCACTTTCTTCAATTTCAGTCTGATCTGCAAACATGCAAATATTAACAGGCTAAGGGAAAGCTAAAAGAAATAAAATACTAATCTTTAAAGCTAATTTTAAACCTACATCCTTATCTATATATATATATATATATTTTGCATAACAACAAGTCTTATCAAAGTTCCTTTACAGTTTCATAGTGTGAATTTTTATAGAACTATACTTAGCATATATGGACTTCCCCAGTGGCTCAGTGGTAAGATTTCAGCTGCAGTGCAGGAGCAGCAGGAGATGTGGGTTAGATCCCTGAGTCAAGAAGATCCCCTGGAGAAGGGCAAGGCAACCCACTCCAGTATTTTTACCTGGAGAATCCCCATGGACAGAAGAGCCTGGTGGGCTATAGTCTGTGGGGTCACAATGAGTCGGACACTACTGAAGTGACTTATCAAGCAAGCACTGAGCATATTAGTAATATGTATATTGTTTTTTATTTAAAAAATGAAATATGCCTAAATCCTTGAATGCTTCAAAAATATCAAACAACAAAAATTACTTAAAAGTTTACAGCAGCTTCTCATAAGTTATCTGTTTTACACATGATAGTGTATATATGGGATGAGAGCATGGAAACCTACTCCAGTATTCTTGTCTGGAGAATCTCATGGACAGAGGAGCCTGGAAGGCTACAATATATGGAATTGCAAAGAGTCAGACACAACTGAAGCAGTTTAATACAGTGTATTCTTAAAAACGGTGAAGGCATGGCACCCCACTCCAGTACTCTTGCCTGGAAAATCCCATGGATGGAGGAGCCTGGTGGGCTGCAGTCCATGGGGTTGTGAAGAAATTAAAAGATGCTTGCTCCTTAGAAGAAAAGCTATGACCAATCTAGACAGCATATTAAAAAACANAGTACTCTTGCCTGGAAAATCCCATGGATGGAGGAGCCTGGTGGGCTGCAGTCCATGGGGTTGTGAAGAAATTAAAAGATGCTTGCTCCTTAGAAGAAAAGCTATGACCAATCTAGACAGCATATTAAAAAACAGAGATGTTACTTTGCCAACAAAGGTCCATTCAGTCAAAGCTATGGTTTTTCTAGTAGTCATGTATGGATGTGAGAGTTGGACCATAAGGAAAGCTGAGTGCTGAAGAATTGATGCTGTTTAACTGCAGTTTTGGAGAATACTATTGAGAGTCCTTTGGACTTCAAGGAGATCCAATCAGGCAACCCTAAAAGAAATCAGTCCTTAGTGTTCATTGGAAGGACTGATGCTGAAGCTAAAGCTCCAATATCTTGACTACCTGATGCAAAGAACTAACTCACTGGAAAAGACCCTGATGGTAGGAAAGACTGAATGTGGGAGGAGAAGGGAACAGCAGAGGATGAGATAATTGGATCACATCACTGACTCAGTGAACATGAGTTTGAGCAAGCTATGGGAGTTGGTGATGGACAGGGAGGCCTGGAATGCTGCAGTCCATAGGTTTGCAAAGAATCACACATGACAGAGTGACTGAACTGCCTGACTGACTGACTGACTTATGTATGTCAATGCTACTTTCTCAATTTGTCCCTCACTTTCCTTTCTCCACTGTATCTACTGCAACACTGTAAAGAAATTATCCTCTAATAAAAAATAAACACTAAATATATAACAAATTTGTACTTAAAGTATTAGAAAACTATTTGAACATGAATGCTTTTGAACTGTGGTGTTGGAGAAGACTTTTGAGAGTCCCTTGGACTGCAAGGAGACCCAACCAGTCCATTCTGAAGGAGATCAGCCCTGGGATTTCTTTGAAAGGACTGATGCTAAAGCTGAAACTTCAGTACTTTGGCCACCTCATGCGAAGAGTTGACTCATTGGAAAAGACTCTGACGCTGGGAGGGATTGAGGGCAGGAGGAGAAGGGGACGACCGAGGATGAGATGGCAGGATGGCATCACTGACTCAATGGATGTGAGTCTGAGTGAACTCTGGGAGATGGTGATGGACAGGGAGGCCTGGCGTGCTGTGATTCATGGGGTCACAAAGTCAGACATGACTGAGCGACTGAACTGAACTGTACTTAAGTTGTTTTAGTATCTTGTTTTAGTTGATACTAAACAAGTTGATTTAGTATCTTTTTTATTTATATCTTCTTCTTGCCAAAAAATATTTATAAAATTGAAGTGACTAAAAAAATATATTAACAAAGAAGAATGTCGTAAATTCTGAAGAAATGGTTGTAAAAATCAAAGTTATTCTTAGAAGACTAAATGACATAAACTTACATAAAATATTGTAAGAATATATGCAATAGATAATAAACTGAGCTAACTTTTAAAGGTGTCTGAATCAAAGGGATAAATATAGAGAGATATACAAAATTTAAAAATTATACTGTGCTTTGATACACAGTGAGAAAAAGACAAAGATTGGCATCTAAGAATACAAATTCAGTTGTTAATACACTAGCAATAAACCTGGAAATTAATGGACAAAGTTACCAGATGCACAGCTCTAGATTAGGACAGTGTTCAGGCCAGGAAGAAATAGAAGGATGAATAAGAAAAGTTAGGTTAATGACAACCTCGGCTTCATGACTATAAATTAGCTGTCTTGACCTTAAACAGATAATTTAGCAAAATTTACCTCATTCAGCAAATCTTGCAGAAATGATAACAATCAACAATAATTAGAATTGTTTTCTATGAAAAAATTCTGATGGAGAAGTTAAAATTATCCTTCAAAGCACATTAATTTTAAATAAATATCTTTCAGTTCAGTTCAGTTCAGTTCAGTCGCTCAGTCGTGTCCGACTCTTTGCGACCCCATGAATCGCAGCACGCCAGGCCTCCCTGTCCATCACCATCTCCCGGAGTTCACTCAGACTCACGTCCATCGAGTCCGTGATGCCATCCAGCCATCTCATCCTCGGTCGTCCCCTTCTCCTCCTGCCCCCAATCCCTCCCAGCATCAGAGTCTTTTCCAATGAGTCAACTCTTCGCATGAGGTGGCCAAAGTACTGGAGTTTCAGCTTTAGCATCATTCCTTCCAAAGAAATCCCAGGGTTGATCTCCTTCAGAATGGACTGGTTGGATCTCCTTGCAGTCCAAGGGACTCTCAAGAGTCTTCTCCAACACCACAGTTCAAAAGCATCGATTCTTCGGCGCTCAGCTTTCTTCACAGTCCAACTTTCACATCCATACATGACCACAGGAAAAACCATAGCCTTGACTAGGCGGACCTTAGTCGGTAAAGTAATGTTTCTGCTTTTGAACATACTATCCAGGTTGGTCATAATTTTTCTTCCAAGGAGTAAGCGTCTTCTAATTTCATGGCTGCACTCACCATCTGCAGTGATTTTGGAGCCCAAAAAAATAAAGTCTGACACTGTTTCCACTGTTTCCCCATCTATTTCCCATGAAGTGATGGGACCGGATGCCATGATCTTCGTTTTCTGAATGTTGAGCTTTAAGCCAACTTTTTCGCTCTCCACCTTCACTTTCATCAAGAGGCTTTTAAATAAATATCTTTGGAATATATGAAATGATGTGCAATTTATACACCATATATAGCTGCTAGTAGTCATGATAAAGTATTGTTTTTTAAATAATAAATTAGAAGGGTACATATGAAATATTTAAATCAATTGTGGCATAAAACCAATAATTTCATTTCTAGGTATCCATCCTAAGGAAATGAAATCATAGTCTCAAAGAGATATCTGCCCACCCTCCTCCCCCATGTTGATTGTAGTATTATTCACAATAGCCAAGACCAAGACAGAAACAACTTAAATGTCCATGATGGATGAATGGATTAAAAAAAATGTTGTATTATATACAAAGGGCTATTATACAATGATAATAGAGATGGAAAGCTTGCCATTTGTGACAACATGAATGAGGCTTAAGAGCATTATGCTAAGTGAAATAAATCAAACAGAGAAAGTCAAATTATATTGTACTTGTATGTGGAATTAAAAAAAAAAACAGGGAATAAGTTGGTGGTTATCAGAGACTAGAGATGGAGGGTGGGGAAAATGAATGAAGGTGGTCAAAAGGTACAATTTTCAGCTATAAGTAAGTTCTGGGGACATCATATGCACACGGTGACTATGGTGGTGGTGGTGGTTTAATTACTAATCGTATCCAACTCTTGCAATCCCGTGGACTGTAGCCCGCCAGGCTCCTCTGACCATGGGATTCTCCAGGCAAGAGTACTAGAATGGATTGCCATTTCCTTCGCTACTAAACAAGGCTTAATGTCATCAACCTCACTGGGCCATGAAAGGGCTTAAGAGAGACAAAGCCTCCTAAAGTTCTCGACACAAGGCTTGGTACCCAGGAAGTTTTCCACACACATGAACTGAACTGAACTGAACTGAAGGGAAGATCTCAATGGACGTGAGTTTGGGTAAACTCCGGAAGTTGGTGATGAACAGGGAGGCCTGGTGTGCTGCAATTCATAGGGTCGCAAAGATTCAGACATGACTGAGTGACTGAACTGAACTGAATTGAATGGAAGTTTAAAAGTTTAAAAGTTTTCATCACAAGAAAAAAATGTGACTATGTGAAATCATGGATGTTTTAACTAAACTTATTTGTGGTAATCAGTTCACAATACATATACAAATAATGAGGGGAGTGGGGGCACCAATACACCATGAAGTCAAAAATCTGCTGACTGCTCTGCCTCAAAAACAAAAGAATTAATTAATGACTCACCCAAGAGCAGGAAGCTGAAGCAATTTGGTTAGAACTGGGACTCAAACCCTAGTCATTTTCATTTCACATATTGTGATCTCTAATCAAACATAAACTGTTCCCCCACAGTTAATTCATTTAAAGATCTGCAAAATGAAAATACAGGTACCCAAATTTATTGAAAAAAAAATTGCATATAAGTGGATCCATGTAGTTTAAATCCATGTTGTTCAAGACTCAACTGTATATCAAATCACTATGTTGTATACTACCTGGGATTTTTTTGGAAGGAATGATGCTAAAGCTGAAATTCCAGTACTTTGGCCACCTCATGCAAAGAGTTGACTCATTGGAAAAGACTCTGATGCTGGGAGGGATTGGGGGCAGGAGGAGAAGGGGACGACCGAGGATGAGATGGCTGGAGGGCATCACTGACTCGATGGACATGAGTCTGAGTGAACTCCGGGAGTTGGTGATGGACAGGGAGGCCTGGCGTGCTGCAATTCATGGGGTCACAAAGAGTCGGACATGACTGAGCAACTGAAATGAACTGAACTGAACTGAACTGAAGGGAAGATCTCAATGGACGTGAGTTTGGGTAAACTCCGGAAGTTGGTGATGAACAGGGAGGCCTGGTGTGCTGCAATTCATAGGGTCGCAAAGATTCAGACATGACTGAGTGACTGAACTGAACTGAATTGAATGGAAGTTTAAAAGTTTAAAAGTTTTCATCACAAGAAAAAAATGTGACTATGTGAAATCATGGATGTTAACTAAACTTATTTGTGGTAATCAGTTCACAATACATATACAAATAATGAGGGGAGTGGGGGCATCAATACACCATGAAGTCAAAAATCTGCTGACTGCTCTGCCTCAAAAACAAAAGAATTAATTAATGACTCACCCAAGAGCAGGAAGCTGAAGCAATTTGGTTAGAACTGGGACTCAAACCCTAGTCATTTTCATTTCACATATTGTGATCTCTAATCAAACATAAACTGTTCCCCCACAGTTAATTCATTTAAAGATCTGCAAAATGAAAATACAGGTACCCAAACTTATTGAAAAAAAAAATTGCATATAAATGGATCCATGTAGTTTAAATCCATGTTGTTCAAGACTCAACTGTATATCAAATCACTATGTTGTATACTTTAAACTTATATAATATTATATGTAAATAATATATCAATAAAACTGAACAAAATAAAGAATAATACTCTCTCCCATAATCAAGATTTAGTTTTGTTTATACACAAGCTTTTGAGTTAGTTCATAGTACCTGTAAACGATATATTGGAAAATGTTCTACTTAACCTAATTGAGTCGCTCAGTTGTGTCTGACTCTTTGCGATCCCATGGACTGTAGCCCACCAGGTTCCTCCATCCATGGGATTTTCCAGGCAAGAGTACTGGTGTAGGTTGCCATTTCCTTCTCCAGGGGATCTTCCCAACCCAAGGATCTAACCTGGGTCTCCCACACTGCAGGCAGACACTTTACCATCTGAGCTACCAAGGAAGCCCTCAATATATCAATAAAACTGAACAAAATAAAGAATAACACTCTCTCCGGTAATCAAGATTTAGTCTTTGTTTATACACAAGTTTTTGAGTTAGTTCATAGCACCTGTAAACAATATATTGGAAAATGTTCTGTTTTACCTAATTGAAGCTTGAAGCCAAAACCTGAAACATATTCTGATTTTTTTCAAACCTAGCAACCGAGATGTGCGTGACAAAATACATTTAAAATCTTTTCACCTGCAATACTTTCTATACAGTTATTTTTATCTTTTTAATTGTCACTGTTAACAGCTATCTCCTCCTATTTTCTAGCTTAAAATAATTTAGATAGCTTAAGAAATGTGTATTTGTCTAGGCTACTTTTTTCTAAGCAAGAATCTCTCTGCTTTTGCTGGTCTGCAAGTTTATAAGGGGTCATTTTAAGTGACAGTGGGAAACTGTTATTGAAAAAAAAAATTTGGCAACATTTTTAATGCATTGTGCTTGTAAGCCAATATACATTAGAGCTTTTTATGGACAAAATGTGTTTAGACATAGAGTGGAATCTACTTACGTGGAAAACAGAAAGATCTTGATCTCCTTCCTGTTTTTAGTATCTAATGTTGACATGCCTATATTTACAGTTGACTGAAATTGCCCCTGGTTGGCAATTACCATGCCTGTCTCTGAAAGTATAAAAAGATCAAATTAAGAATAAAATGAATTTCTGACCCTTGAAAGTTACAGTAATAGCTAAAGTGCTGTGTAAGTTTTTGCTAATTTAAATGAGAGTTGCTGTTTTACATTTAAATGCACCCCCTAAAAAAAATTTTACTTGAGTTGAATGGTTTTTCCATATTGAAAAAATGGGTTACTATATTTTTCTCTATTTAAATAATAAGAAAGATCATCCTCTGGTATCATGCCTAAAGTAGACATTACATATTTTGCTGATCTTTTTATAGCAGTGATCTTTTCATAGCTGCCTAAAATTCCATCTCAATTATAATTTATTAACTATTTCCTTTTAGACAAACTATTTTTCTATCACACACTCTGCTGTTAACTATATTTTCAACTTATATATTTTTCACACTGAAATTTAGATAAGGCAGAAATCCAGAAGAGGAATTTTACAGGGACAAAAGCTATGTACATTTCAAAAGAATCATGGTAGACACTGCTTTTGCACTCCAAAAATCTACAAAAATTTATATTTTCACTATTAGTGGGAGTGTATACCTTTACATTCTCTTGCAGAATATTTTAGTAGCTTATCTATTAATACATTTAAGACATATATATTTGCTATTGTTACAAATTTTATGTCTTATTATTTAGGATGAAGATTCTTCTATACACTTATTAAACTTCTTTATGATTTTTTAAGAGATTCTCATGACATGTTTTGTCTTTGGCCTCTAGTAATATATTTGCTTTAAAACATTTTAGAAGTGAATTCTGATATTATTAGCACAATTTAAAGGATAGAAAATATGTAGTGTTTTCACATTGTCATGTTTAAACAGAAATTTAGAAACAATTCTAATTGTTTATGCTTTCTAAGTACTGAAGTTATTTTGTTAGGTTGCCTAAAGTACAAAGAATATTGACCTGCTTGATGGAATGTAACTTTACATTTGTTGTTTAGTCGCTAAGTCATGCCCAACTCTGTTCAACACCATGGACTGTGGCCCACCAGGTTCCTCTGTTCATGGGATTTCCTAGGCAAAAATATTGAAGTGGGTTGCCATTTCCTTCACTAAGGGATCTTCTGACCCATGTGCAAACCTGTGTCTCCTGCATTGGCAGGCAAATTCTTTACCACTGAGCCACCATGGAAACCCCAACTTTACATTCATTGTAACTAAATTTTAGAAGTGAATGATTACCTGTCATGACCCCTTTTCATTTCATACTGGAAGTATTAGATAGTACAATAAGAAAAGGCAAGACACAGTATAGAGATTAGAAACGAGGAATTAAAAATGCCTTTGTGTGTAGATGACATGATTATCTATGCAGAAAATCCCAAAGAACTGACAAATAAACTCCTGAAACTAGCAAATCACAGAGCAAATTTGCAGGATTTTTGTTGTTGAGTCACTAGGTCATGTCCAACTCTTTGTGACCCCATGAATGGCAGCACTTCAGGCTTCCCTGTTCTTCACTATCTCCCAGAGTTTACTCATGTCCATTGAGTCAGGGATGTCAGCCAGTCATCTCATCCTCTGTTGCCCCTTTCTCCTCTTGCCCTAAATCTTTTCCAGCATCAGGGTCTTTTCCAGTGAATCAGCTTTTGGTATCAGGTGGCCAAAGTATTGGAGCTTCAGCTTCAGCATCATTTCTTACAAAGAGTATTCAAGGTTGATTTCCTTGAGGACTGACTGGCTTGATCTCCATGCCATCCAAAGGACTCTCAAGAGTCTTTTCTAGGACCACAGTTCAAAAGCATTAATTCTTCAGCCTTCTTTATGGTCCAATTTGCACATTCGTACATGACTACTGGAAAGATCATAGCTTTGACTTGACAGACCTTTGTTGGCGAAGTGATGTCTCTGCTTTTTAATATGCTGTCTAGGCTTATCATAACCTCTCTTCCAAGGAGCAAGTGTCTTTTACTTTTGTGGCTGTAGTCACCATCCACAGTGATTTTGGAGCCACCAAAGAACTGACAAATAAACTCCTGAAACTAGCAAATCACAGAGCAAATTCGCAGGATTTTTGTTGTTGAGTCACTAGGTCATGTCCAACTCTTTGTGACCCCATGAATGGCAGCACTTCAGGCTTCCCTGTTCTTCACTATCTCCCAGAGTTTACTCATGTCCATTGAGTCAGGGATGTCAGCCAGTCATCTCATCCTCTGTTGCCCCTTTCTCCTCTTGCCCTAAATCTTTTCCAGCATCAGGGTCTTTTCCAGTGAATCAGCTTTTGGTATCAGGTGGCCAAAGTATTGGAGCTTCAGCTTCAGCATCAGTTCTTCCAAAGAGTATTAAGGGTTGATTTCCTTGAGGACTGACTGGCTTGATCTCCATGCCATCCAAAGGATGCTCAAGAGTCTTTTCTAGGACCACAGTTCAAAAGCATTAATTCTTCAGCCTTCTTTATGGTCCAACTTGCACATTCGTACATTACTACTGGAAAAATCATAGCTTTGACTTGACAGACCTTTGTTGGCGAAGTGATGGCTCTGCTTTTTAATATGCTGTCTAGGCTTATCATAACCTCTCTTCCAAGGAGCAAGTGTCTTTTACTTTTGTGGCTGCAGTCACCATCCACAGTGATTTTGGAGCCCAAGAAAATAAATTAATTACTGTTTCTACTTTTTCCCCGTCTGTCACTATTTCCACTTTTCCCCCATTTATTTGCCATGAAGCGCAAATCTGTTGGTTTCCACTTTTTCCCCATCTGTTTGCCTTGAAGCGATGGGGCCAGATGCCATGATCTTTGTTTTTTGAATGTTGAATTTTAAGCTAGCTTTTTCACTCTCCTCTTTCACCTTCATCAAGAGACTCTTTAGTTCCTTTTCACTTTCTGCCATTAAAGTGGTATCATACAAAGTCAATATATAAAAGCCAACAACTTTTTTATATACTAATAAGTAAAATAACCAATAGGTAAAGTTTTAACCAATAGGTAGCCAATAGGTAATATTTTAAATTGAAAGCACAACACCAATTATACAACACCCAAAACCAATATACATAGATATAAATCTAACAAAATCTTTACAAGATCTAAATGAAGAAAGAAAGAAAGAAAAAAACCTGATGAATGAAATCAAAGTAAATGAATGGAGGTATAGTGTATGTTCATGGATAAGAGGATTATATTGTCAAGATGTTAATTCTGTCCAACTATATTGATAGATTTGAAGGAATCACAGTTGATATCCCAGAAATTTATTTTGTGGACTAGACAAACTGATTCTAAAATGTATTTGAAGAAGATCCAGGGTATCCAACACTGTATTGAGAAAGAAGAACTATATTTAAGAATTGAACTACCTAATAATTTTACTATATTGAGCAGTAGTTTAGCTTATGGAGAAGGCAATGGCAACCCACTCCATTACTCTTGCCTGGAAACTCCCATGGACAGAGGAGCCTGGTGGGCTACAGCCCATGGGGTCACGAAGAGTCAGACATGACTGAGCGACTTCACTTTCACTTTTCACTTTCACACATTGTAGAAGGAAATGGCAACCCACTCCAGTGTTCTTGCCTGGAGAATCCCAGGGACGGGAGAGCCTGGTGGGCTGCCATCTCTGGTGTCGCACAGAGTTGGATACGACTGAAGCGACTTAGCAGCAGCAGCAGCAGTTTAGCTTAAGGAAATACAAGATATATTCATAGAGCATCTAATATGCATGTAACTAGCACTTCTTAGACATCATAATGGTTATAAGAGACTAAAAAAGTAAAATAGTCAGTGTATTGCTGCTAAGTCGCTTCAGTCGTGTCTGACTCTATGTGACCCCATAGACGGCAGCCCACCAGGCTCCCTCATCCCTGGGATTCTCCAGGCAAGAATACTGGAGTGGGGTGCCATTGCCTTCTCCAGTCAATGTATTATGTGTATTTAATTCATGCCTGGAATAGCTCTCAGGATTTTATCTGTAGTATATAAATTATACCTCTTGACACCACCACTGAAGGGTAAATATTATTATTATGCCTATTTTAGACATGAGAGATTTAAGACTAAGAAAGCTAAGTAACTTGCCTAAACTAATGATGTGAAAAATGGAGCTATATTCAGTAGGCTCTTATGGTCTAGATAAGGATCACAGAAATTATAAATGTGAAATTGTTGTTAAAAGACTATATTTCAAATACCTATGAAAACTATAAGTCCTATAACAGTTCAATGGGCACAAAGTCAGTATGACTGGGGTGATTAAGGGCATTTTTATAAATGTTTTAAATTTAGGCCTGGAGGCATAAGTTGATTTATCAGGTTTTAGGAAAAGATGAGGATTTTCTAGTAGAGAGGTTTATGGATGGAAATGGGAATAATCATAAAGGACTTTTGCAACTTATGGGGACTGGCCTGGAAAAGTAAATTTCAAGTACTGTCAGAGAGTAGCCATTTTCTGGATTTACTTGTCTGGCACCCAATTTCCTCTTCTACAGATAAAACATCTCAATTTTCATCCAAGTAGCCATACTTGATCAGTTCATACATTTCATAATTTGATTCCACTAGCGGAGTTAGTCACTCCATCATGTCCAACTCTTTGCACACCCAAGGACTTGTAGTCTACCAGGCTCCTCTGTCCATGGAAGTCACCAGACAAAAATACTGTAGTGAGTTGCCATTCCCTTCTCCAAGGGGATCTTCCCAACCAAGGGATCAAATCCATGTCTCCTGCATTGAAGGCAGATTCTTTACCTTCTGAACCACCAGGGAAACCCACTGTGACTCACCCTAAATTGGTATTGCCTGCATTGCTATATTAGATGCTGTTCATCTGAACTCTTTTGGTCCATAATAATCTTTTTAAACACATTCATTCCTATATATGTGTGTAAAATAAACCCAGAAGCCATTATAGGTCTCCAAGTAGAGTATCCTTCTAAGAATGGAGGCTACAATGAAGAATGGAAGCTGTGTAACAGAGAATAAGAAATGAGAGCCTAGACATCCTGACTCTCTTACAGGCACAGCTTAGAGATGATGCTTTTGTTACAAAAATTACATTTCTTTATTTTTTTAATTTGGTTTAATTATAGGTTTTCATTATAATTGAAAGCATACTGATGAAAACAGATAGTAACATGTGAAGCAGGTCGTACAAAAAGCATAAATGTAAAACAAACACTTTACATGAGTCCCCCATTCTCTAAATGAGCAATATTTTCAAGATATTTAACTTCTCTTTGAGCTTCAGTTGACTCATTGGAAAAGAGAAATAACTAAATTATAGATCATTTAGCATAGGCAAAATTGACAGAGTGGAATTAGATGCCGGTAAGAATGAATGTATACTTGAGGAACTCAGATTTGTTAGTTTTTAACAATGGTCTTAAAAATGCTGGCTCAAAGGAACGACCTCAGTGGAGGCTGACATGACTGTACTGTGAGCACATTTATTTGAACATTATTTTGCTTAAAGAACTTCAGGGTAATAGCTAGAAAAAACCTAACAGTAATTAAGTGTGGAGATTAGGTCTTTGTTAGGTTGTTGAGCACAGGAACAGGAATGAATAAAAACTGGTGAGAACAATGTTTCAAAAACCAGAAAAAGAAACTGATCTTCTACTTCAATAGAATAACAAAATATATTGGCTTAGTTCTACTTAAAGCTGATATTCTAAATTTTATAGGAAAATAACAACAGTTTAGTTGATGGTTCAGCAAAAATTAATAAGTTATAATCGGTTTTGGAGTTTTATAAATCTGTGCTTTTCCACCTGGTTTGTAGTTCATAGTTCAATAAAGACCCTACTTATAGATATGATGCTATGCTGTACACCCAGAATAGAATAATACATTAAAGGAAAATATTAGACTTGTATTTGGTAGAACTGTACAATAGAAATGTAGAGAAGTTGAGATCAAGCTGAGAGTAAAATAAATTAGCATGAGTTTGAAAGAAACACTAACCTAAAAATAATTGTTGGCTTTGTCAGGTGTATTTGCTGAAAAAAAAAAAAAAAATAGCACCTCAGAGTGTATAAATTTTTTCCCAATCAGGAACTATATATACAAATATAAAGAAACCTGAAGAGCTGGAAAATGATTAACATGTATCATAGAGTAAGATCATGAGTTTCTTCAGAAAAAAATGAGTAAAGAAAATGACTGGATTATCTAGAATGATAATTTTTCTATAATATTGAGTTGGTTATTTTCAGTGGGTTCTTGTTCAAGTCTCCATTCTTCTAAAAATAGCTCAAATGTGTGGTAGAATGTGGATGGAACACTAAGTGCAATCCTGTTTCAGTGAAATACAAATTTCTGGCCCTGACATTCCTTTCACGATTGCAAACTGTTATCGTTTTGTTTGTTTTTTTTTTCCCTGTTGTTTTATTCCTTCTACAAACAAGGGGGAAAAAAAGATAATATTCTTAACATGATTTACAGGTTTGTTTTTCAGCAGAAACTAATAAAACCTAGGCTGTAAAGCATTTGGAAGATATAAAATTTGGGGTTAATGCATAATCATATGTGCAGGAGATACCATGTGACAAAGGACAACTCAAATGTTCCAGGTGTTCAAAACTAAAAAAGCTAATGACACCAGAGCAGCTATAATTCATGAAAAAGACAAAGATCTATTATAAGTTTTGCAAAAGCCAGAGAAGGATGAAGTAAATACTGTGGGACTTTATTCATTATTAAAATATGCAAAATTGAATAGCTGGGGCCTCAAGGTAAGAACACTATGGCACTATAAAACGAATTGCAAATTAGTTGTTTAGCTTATGCGAGGCTATCAGAAGAATATGACTATAATTTATGCTAAAGGATTTTTCATTTTAATTTTTCAGGAGGATCTGTGAAAGCCAAATTCTCAAACCAAGAAACAAGATCACTGTCAGTCTGAGTGTGTTCCACTATCTCTGTTCCTTCTGTTTCAGCATTCTATATTTGCTTAATTGATATAACCCCCTCAGAGCCTTGCACTGACCCAATTGCTGAGCCAATTCTGATTAAGCCAAGAAATATAGCAGTGTAACCATCAGGGAGCATATAAAATCAAGTCAGCTTCTCACTTTACAGTTTTATGCAGTTGCCTTGTTTAATATCTTATACAGTCCCTTCCTTGATGCAGACTCTGCTTTAGAAAATTTACATTTACTGAGCACTTATTTCGTGTTAAACTCTGTCCTATAAGCTTTTTAAGCTTTATATATATATTTTAAGTAGAGTTAATCCTGTGACTCAGTTCATGGTACTTAGTCATCCCTGGTAACTGTAAGACTCCTTGTTAATTTTTTTTATCCCCTTTATCAATCACCATCTCCTTTCTCTACATCATCCCAAACTATTAAAGGAAAAATGGCTGCTCCTACTCAGAGCAAGTAGGGAGGAATATATAAAACACACGTCTTGTGGAGGCACCTCTTTGTACCGCTCTATATTGTGATGATAATTAATGGAAAACTACAATTCAAATAGGCAGGATTGTTAATGGTACAGATCCTAAAGGAACAATGTTTGGTGTTACCATACTAGTCAAGAGACCACAGTCAGCTGAAGTGCTTTCTGAGACCAAAGGAAATATGAAATTGGTAGTAGAAAATGGCATTTATTACTACAAGTTACAAAAACATGATCATTTGCAGGAAGGAGGATTAGTAGTTCTAGCTATTTCTTTCTTGTCTGTGTCTTTCTCTGTGTGTGTATGAATGAAAGTTTTTGTGTATATGTGTAGATACCAAATGGAGACGGCAATGGCAACCCACTGCAGTACTCGTACCTGGAAAGCCCCATGGACGGAGGAGCCTGTTGGGCTATAGTCCGTGGGTTCGCTAAGAGTCGAACATGACTGAGCAACTTCACTTTCACTTTTCACTTTCATGCATTGGAGAAGCAACCCACTCCAGTGGCAACCCACTCCAGTGTTCCTGCCTGGAGAATCCCAGGGACGGGGGAGCCTGGTGGGCTGCCGTCTATGGGGTCGCACAGAGTCAGACATGACTAAAGCAACTTAGCAGCAGCAGCGGTATATGCCAAATGTTATTCTTTTAATTTTTCTGCTCCTATTCCTTTATCATTAAGAAGAAATGGGAACTCATGTACACCCGTGGCTGATTCATGTCAATGTATGGCAAAACCAATACAGTATTGTAAACCAAAATAAAGTAAAAATAAAAATTAAAAAAAATAAAAAAAAGAATAAATTGTATTAATAGTGACAAAATAAAGCAAGCTGGAATCAAGATTGCCGGGAGAAATAACAATAACCTCAGATATGCAGATGACACCACCCTTATGGCAGAAACTGAAGAAGAACTAAAGAGCCACTTGATGAAAGTGAAAGAAGAGAGTGGAAAAGTTGGCTTGAAATTCAACATTCAGAAAACTAAGATAATGGCTTCTGGTCCAATCACCTCATGGAAAATAGACGGGGAAACAATGGAAACAGTAAGAGACTTTATTTCTGGGGGGCTCTAAAATCACTGCAGATGGTGACAGCATCCATGAAATTAAGAGATGCTTGCTCCTTGGAAGAAAAGCTATGATCAACCTAGATAGCATATTAAAAAGCAGAAACATTACTTTGCCAATAAAGGTCCAGTCAGTCAAAGGTATGATTTTTCCAGATATTCATATATAGATATGAGAATTGGTCTATAAAGAAAGCTGAGTGCCGAAGAATTGATGCTTTTGAACTGTGGTGCTGGAGACGACTCTTGAGTGTCCCTTGGACTGCAAGGAAATCCCACCAGTCAATCCTAAATGAAATCAGTCCTGAATATTCATTGGAAGGTCTGATGCTGAAGCTGAAACTCCAATATTTTGGCCACCTGGTGTGAAGAACTGACTCATTGGAAAAGACCCTGATGCTGGGAAAGATTGAAGGCAGGAGGAGAAGGGGACGATAGAGGATAAGATGGTTGGATGGCATCATCGATTTGAAGGACATGAGTTTGAGCCAACTTCGGGAGTTGGTGATGGACAGGGTAGCCTGGCGTGCTGTAGTCCATGGGCTTCAGAGTCAGACACAACTGAGTGACTGAACTGAACTGAACTGAACCTGATATTTCAATATATAACTTAGACGATACCAAAGGGGAAGTGTGACTCAGAAAAATGAACATCACCTCAAGATGAATAAAATAAGACTTAGCATATTCTCCTTGGGGGAGTGGGATACCATATTTGGGGTTTCATAAGGGACCATTGCATCTTATTAGATTGAAACATATCATGTTTAGATGGAAGCTTAATATGGCCAAAAGAATGTGCTTGGATATAAAACTGTCTAAGTGTAGATGGCAGTAGACTCTTTTCTGTGGCTTGGTTATTCTGGAAACAAATTTTTAAGAACCCACTTTTCTGTATGATTGCAAAGTCAAAATGGCAAAAAGTGAAATTCATGGTAGGTTTTGAATGCATAGAAGCAGTAGTGGCCATAAGCCTTTGAAGCTATTTGTCAGATTCAGATGTGATGACTAACAGGTTCAGAAATGTGTGATGGATCTTCATGTATCATCACTATGCTCTCTCCTTTATGCCTGCCCTTCTTCCTAAATGTTGACCCTCCTGAACACCAGTGACCTTGGGCCTCCCACCACATACTTGGTTGTGAGATCACAGAACCAAAGATTTTATATAATTTCCCATGAACTCCCCAATTATGGTCTTGCTTCAGCAGCTAAGTCGGTTGGACTTCTCACATGAACTGGTTGGTGACATTCTCCCAAGACTCCTCTCCATAAACTCCAGATTCTTATACCTAACTGTAACCTACAGGTTTCTGCTTGATGTCTACTATATATCACAAGTTCAAACTGGACAATGTTCAATGACTCCTCAAAGATCGACTCTATCACATAATGCTTGTCCTCCTCAAATCTTCACTATCTCACTAAATGGTAACTTCAGTCCATCTAATGCACTGATGTGATTCTTGGTTCCCTCCTTTCAGTCTTAATTCACTACTGTATTTTATTGGTTATCCTCTTAAAATGCCTATAGAATTAGATCATATCCACTTAAATCCTTGGTTTAAACTAACATTATTTTCACCTGAATTATTTTCAACAACTTCTTCATTAGTTCCTTACTTCTTCCCTTAATACCTAGTGTCTATTTTCAACCTCTGTAAACATTATCAGCTTGTAAGATTTTTTTGCTCATAATCCTCTAGTAGTTCCCTGTTTCAGCATAAAAGATAATATCCTTAGGATTTTCTGCAATGCCTTACATTAATGGCTTTCAGTGAAAACAATTCCATACTCTAGACAGCATTAAGAAATATTTAAGAATATTTTGTATTTCATAATATTTGATGGGCAATTATTGGGAAGGATCCAATGATACTTGATATCTTGAAATTCAAGATACTTGATATCTTGAAATTCTAGGAGTAGCCTGTACCATAAAGTATTACCCCTTATTTATAAAACTTGAATCCTTATTCTACATTACTCTGGGTTTAAAAATCTCTATAATTATCTAAAACTAGAATCCATTTCAATGTGATTGCAAATAAATTTGTGTGACTTTAAATATTCCAGTGTTACAGGAATGAAACCAATATGTTAGCCAACAGAAAATTGCACTATGTTACATTCAAGTTTTGCAAAAATAAATTACTTATTCTGAAAGTCACAACATCTATAGAAACAGGACTGTCAATACTTAAATCACATATGCTGGGTAGTTGCATAATAAGCTATTATAGCACACCATGATGATCCATGTGATTCTATTTAATCCAAGCATTTAACTCCATCATTATATCTTCATGCATAATTGTATCTAAGCTATTTAATATCAAAGTATACATTGGTTTATTATTAATAAATTATATTTTGATTCCTTTTATATTAAAAGTGGTTATTTTATTGATTTTTTAAGAAATTGTGAGTATTGTTATATTCAGTTCATTATCATTTAATAAGAGTAGTAGTATAAAATTCTCATTACAAAGGGATAGTGAGCTTTACACAGTTTCCTGATTTACATTAACTGGATTCTATGAAACATCCTTGTGTCCAACTAGTAAATTCTAACTCCTTAGTCTGTCTCAGCTATGATTTCCTTTTTCCTCAAAGTGCTTGAATTGGCTTTTGTTACCTGTAACCAGAAACCATTAACAAAGGGTATCCATTACATTTAAAATACTGTTAAATTCAGAAATATCTCAACTAATTCAAGGAAGTCTCTAATGAACAAGATGATGCCACTATTGCTTTCATTTTTCCCTTTTTGAGTCTTCATTTCCATATTCTTATTCTCCCTACTGTCCTGTGATTCTGGAACCTTTAATAGACCCTCTCCCTCCTTTCCCCATCTTCCTAGCTAATAAGAAGATGAGAAGAGAAATAAAATGTGAAACTCAAATCATGTGGTTTTAGACTTGCTGAAGTATGAAGTGAAAGTGTTAGTCGCTCAGTTGTGTCTGACTCTTTGCCACCCCATGGACTATAGCTGCCAGGCTCCTCTGTCCATGGAATTTTCCAGGCAGAAATACTGGGGTGGGTTGCCATTCCCTTCTCCAGGGGATTTTCCCAACCCAGGGATGGAATCTGGGTCTCCTGAATTGTGGGCAGATTCTTTACCATCTGAGCCACCAGGGAAGCTCCAAGTGCCAGGAAATGAAAGACAATTATATTTAATGACAAAAATGAAGTACTAACAAAGTTTCAAGGTACGCTGTTCCTAAGCCTGGGGGCAAGTAAAGCACAATTTTATTTCTCAGCAAGATAATCCAAGCTACACTCCAGAGAGAAAACATTGGATTTCACATCAAGTGACAGATCACCAACTTCTCTTCAGCAAGGTAATTGGCTCTTTGCTATTCACACACTTTTATTCTGCAATGATTTCTGAGAACCTGCTTTGTGCAGGGTTTCTCATCACTGGAGACAGAAAAGTGAACAAAATAGACAAAGTCCTCGTGTTAACAGAGCTGATTTCTCATGAATGAAGACAAACAGAAAGTAAACAAGCAAGTATCTAAGAAGGTGACAACAAATTAAGAAGTTAAAAAAGAAGGAAGGGGTACAGAGTATGATAGGATGTCATTTTAGATAAATGTTAGAAATCTCATTTAATTGGGTCTTA
The DNA here is from genome assembly GCA_006410675.1 of Oreotragus oreotragus. Lineage (NCBI taxonomy): Eukaryota > Metazoa > Chordata > Mammalia > Artiodactyla > Bovidae > Oreotragus > Oreotragus oreotragus. Next base: position 389,091 of record SJYX01023509.1, on the reverse strand, counting down.
TTCACTATTGAAAGAGTGATAAAGAGATTAATTGTCCGCATATATTGGTAAAGACCTTTCTAGGATGAGGGAAAAGCATGTGTGAAGGTTATGAGGGAAAACAAAAGGATGACAAGGTTAAGAAGCAGGGAGATTATTGTTCTTGGAATAGAGATAGTAAGAGGAAACGAACATTTTTAAGAGATGAGGTAACAGAGGAGGCAGTAGAAAGGAAACTGATAAAACATGAAAATTTTAAATGAAGGTAAATCATCCCAACAGAGTATCACAAAACTGAGGAGAAAAAAAAAGAAGATCACTATATACCACAATGTGTGATTTTCTTTATAATACAACTTGTAAATTAATCAGGTTATCAAAAAGTATCTATGGAATTATGCTTTTAATTTTTTTAAAGTACATATGTGTGTGCATACCATTATACTTTAGAAAATTTAAAAACTGTTACATAAATTTTAAAATTATGAAAGAAGTTTCCTGTTGTGTGAGGAAAACACAGAGAGAAGACAGAGGTGGAAGTTAGTCTCCTCTAAAAGTACCTTGTTTTGTCAATGTCATCTTAAAGTTATGTAAATATTTTATGAAATTATAGAAGATAATTAAATCAAAATATTAAAAGTAATCCCTACAAATCAAAAGCAGTGTGAATGTAATTATCTTTTTTTAAATACTCAGTGATAAAATTATTTAAAATGTTTCTTTTATCTCAGTATTATAAATCTTGGGGGATTAGATGGAACAGAAGACAGAAGAGCATTAGCTTCTTAAAAAAAAAAAAAAACCTGCATAACCTATGCATGGCAGTCATTGTCTGGGGATACTGAGACAAAAGGCAGCATCCTCTTGTCAAAAAACTTGCATTTCAGTGGCAAAAATGGACACAAACACTAAACACTACAACATGATATACAGATTAAAACTGCATGAAATGATAAATAGTATGTGACACCTCTCTGCCCCAAAATAGATGCTGCATTTTTTCTCCTTCTACTACTTTTCTGTGTCTAGTTTATTTCTTTTTATCACAGTTCCAATTATTAGCTAGGTGGTTTCCCATGATCTGTATTCTCTACTATATTTTCCAATATCTCCTCTGAGGAGGCTCATGTGAGTAGGGTAGAAAAGAATACCTACTTTTATACAGGTTTCTTTTTTTTTTTGGCAAAAGAATACTTAACATATGATACTGTCAGAATGTACTTCAAATATATTCATCCAAGAAAAGAATGACTCTAATAAAAGATATTTCTATTTATGTAAGAAAAAGTTCTCTTTCACTTATCTGTTACTGTGTAATAAATCTCAAACATTGGAACAGCTTCTCTCTACTACACAGAATGCCAGTTTTCATGCAAACCAGACAAGAGGATCCATTTCCAAAACAGTTTACCCAGTGGCTGGCAAACTGCTAGAACTCTCCATGGGACTGCTTAAGCTTCTTCATAGGATAGTGGCTGAATTCTAAGACTGAGTGTTCTGAGAGTGCTTAAGGACTTGGCCTGGAAACTGGTACATCACTTTCACCATATCCTATTGGTCAAGAAGACATAGATCTGACCANGAAGAGTGATAAAGAGATTAATTGTCCGCATATATTGGTAAAGACCTTTCTAGGATGAGGGAAAAGCATGTGTGAAGGTTATGAGGGAAAACAAAAGGATGACAAGGTTAAGAAGCAGGGAGATTATTGTTCTTGGAATAGAGATAGTAAGAGGAAACGAACATTTTTAAGAGATGAGGTAACAGAGGAGGCAGTAGAAAGGAAACTGATAAAACATGAAAATTTTAAATGAAGGTAAATCATCCCAACAGAGTATCACAAAACTGAGGAGAAAAAAAAAGAAGATCACTATATACCACAATGTGTGATTTTCTTTATAATACAACTTGTAAATTAATCAGGTTATCAAAAAGTATCTATGGAATTATGCTTTTAATTTTTTTAAAGTACATATGTGTGTGCATACCATTATACTTTAGAAAATTTAAAAACTGTTATATAAATTTTAAAATTATGAAAGAAGTTTCCTGTTGTGTGAGGAAAACACAGAGAGAAGACAGAGGTGGAAGTTAGTCTCCTCTAAAAGTACCTTGTTTTGTCAATGTCATCTTAAAGTTATGTAAATATTTTATGAAATTATAGAAGATAATTAAATCAAAATATTAAAAGTAATCCCTACAAATCAAAAGCAGTGTGAATGTAATTATCTTTTTTTAAATACTCAGTGATAAAATTATTTAAAATGTTTCTTTTATCTCAGTATTATAAATCTTGGGGGATTAGATGGAACAGAAGACAGAAGAGCATTAGCTTCTTAAAAAAAAAAAAAAACCTGCATAACCTATGCATGGCAGTCATTGTCTGGGGATACTGAGACAAAAGGCAGCATCCTCTTGTCAAAAAACTTGCATTTCAGTGGCAAAAATGGACACAAACACTAAACACTACAACATGATATACAGATTAAAACTGCATGAAATGATAAATAGTATGTGACACCTCTCTGCCCCAAAATAGATGCTGCATTTTTTCTCCTTCTACTACTTTTCTGTGTCTAGTTTATTTCTTTTTATCACAGTTCCAATTATTAGCTAGGTGGTTTCCCATGATCTGTATTCTCTACTATATTTTCCAATATCTCCTCTGAGGAGGCTCATGTGAGTAGGGTAGAAAAGAATACCTACTTTTATACAGGTTTCTTTTTTTTTTTGGCAAAAGAATACTTAACATATGATACTGTCAGAATGTACTTCAAATATATTCATCCAAGAAAAGAATGACTCTAATAAAAGATATTTCTATTTATGTAAGAAAAAGTTCTCTTTCACTTATCTGTTACTGTGTAATAAATCTCAAACATTGGAACAGCTTCTCTCTACTACACAGAATGCCAGTTTTCATGCAAACCAGACAAGAGGATCCATTTCCAAAACAGTTTACCCAGTGGCTGGCAAACTGCTAGAACTCTCCATGGGACTGCTTAAGCTTCTTCATAGGATAGTGGCTGAATTCTAAGACTGAGTGTTCTGAGAGTGCTTAAGGACTTGGCCTGGAAACTGGTACATCACTTTCACCATATCCTATTGGTCAAGAAGACATAGATCTGACCAGACTCAAAGAGAAGGATCATAAACTCCACCTCTCTGTGGAATAAATATCAAAGTATTTGCAGTTATTTTTAATCACCACAAAATTATCCAGACACATAGGAAGATCATTTACTTATAAAAATACATGAATAAATCTTTTTAAATGTCTGCATACACACACACACCAAAAAGAAAACAAAAACAAACCTCAGTGTATTAGCCCACTAAATCATATTTCATTCACTGTCACAGTGTAATGCCATTAGTGAGAGTGAGGGGGAGGAGCTTTGCTCCAAAATATAAATATAGGTTCCTTCTATCATGTAACTATGGCATATTGCTGGGCTTTGTCCTCTTCTACCATCAGGCAATATACAGGGAAAGGGAGAGACTAAGCATATAGGATGGTGAGAGAAGTTTTTTTTAAATGCCAGTTTAGGGTGGAAGGTGGGAGGGCAGTTCAAGAGGGAGGGGACATATGCATACCTATTTTAAAGCAATTACCCTCCAATTAAAAATAAATTAAAAAATAAAAGACAAAAAAAAAAGCCAGTCTAAAAGTTGACATAAATCACATCTCATTGACTAAAACTCTTTGGCTAACTGAAAGGGAGGATAGGGTGTTTGAACTACCTGTATGCTCAAGAAGAAATAAAAACAGGTTTGGTGAGCATCTAGTCAATCCCTGATGCACCTTTCAAATTACAGTTGTATAGATGCCTGCATACAGCTGCAAATTTCATGAACCATGAACTTTTTTTCTTCTAAATAAACAAAACAGGAGATGAATTTTAAATACTGCTACTCCAATTGTCTGATTTCTGATTAAGATGCTTCATGAAAGAGCCTGTGGTTCTAGCCTAATGAATGTGTAATTCAGTTTCTAAGCCTGGCTGAGACTCTCTGAGAGTTTCAAAACCTGAATTGTTCAACATCCCAAGTCCTGAAAAATTTTGTCTTCCCACATATTTAGCCCTATTTCATTGGATGTTCCTTATCTCCTGGCTTCTGCCCTTGTTTTCTATCTCTCACCACACACTATATATAACACCAATGACCCTGAGCAACTATTAGCTCATGTTGAGTTGAACTTCTTTTTTTTTAATTAATTTTTATTGGAGTACAGTGAATTTACAGTGTTGTGTTAGTTTCTGCCACACAGAAAAGTAAATCAGTTATACATATAGGCACTCTGTTTTAGATTCTATTCCCATATAGGTCATATAGAATATTTAGTAGAGTTCCCTGTGCTATATGGCTCAAACAGTAAAGTGTCTGCCTACAATGCAGGAGACCCAGGTTCAGTCCCTGGGTCGGGAAGATCTGGAGAAGGAAATGGCAACCCACTCCAGTATTTTGCCTGGAAAATCCCATGGACAGAGGAACCTGGTAGGCTACAGTCCATGGGGTTGCAAAGAGTCAGACACTACTGAGCGACTTCACCTCAGTATTACCTATTTTATATATAGCATAGTATAGAAGTCAATTCCAACCTCCCCACCCCACACCACCTTTGTGTGTTTGTTTTATACATCTGCAACTCTATTTTTGTTTTGTAAATAAGTTTGTACTATTTTTTAAATTCTACATATAAGCAATATCTTATATTTGTCTTTTATCTGTTTGACTTACTTCACTCAGTATGATAATCTCTAGGTCCATTCATGTTATTGCAAATGGCATTATTTCCTTCTTTTATGGCCAAAAAATATTCCATTTATATGTGTACTTCATCTTCTTTATCCATTCTTCTTTTGATATATATTTAGTTTGCTTCCATGCCCTGGCTATTGTAAGTAGTACTGCAATGAACACCTGGGTACACATATATTTTGAATTATGGTTTTCTCTAGATATATGGAGTATGGTCATTGGATCATATGGTAGTTCTATTTTTAGCTTTTTAAGAAACCTCCATATTGGTCTCCATAGTGGCTTTATCAGTTTACATTCCCATCAATAGTGTAGGAGGGCTTCCTTTTCTCCAAACTCTCTGTAGTATTTGTTATTTGTAGATTTTTTTGATGGTGGCTGTTCTGACAGATGAGAAGTGATACTTCATTGTAATTTTGATTTGCATTTCTCCAAAGTGATACTGAGCATCTTTTCATGTGCCTCTTGACCATGTCTTCTTTGGAGAAATGTCTATTTAGATTTTTTGCCCATTTTTTCATTGGGTTGTTAATTTCTTTGATATTGAGCTGCATGAGCTGTTTTTAGTTTTTATTTTAATATTTTGTCAGTAACTTTATTTCCAATATTCTTTTCTCATTAAATGAATATACTATCCAGAGTAATCTACAGACTTAACACAATCCCTATCAAGTTACCAAAAGCATTTTTCACAGAAGTAGAATGAAGATTTTTAAAATTTGTGAGGAAACACAAAAGACCCAGAATACCCAAACCAATCTTGAGAAAGAAAAAAATCTTTATTTCTTGAGAAAGAAAAACAGAGTTGGGAGAAATCAGGCTCCCTGACTTCAAACTATACTACAAAGCTAGTCATTAAAATTATATGGTACTGGTACAAAAATAGAAATATAGATCAATAGAACAGGATAGTAAGTCTAGATATAAACCCATACACCTATGGTCACCTAATCCATGACAATGGAGAAAAGACAGCCTCTTCAATACTCAGTGCTGGGAAAACTGGACAGCTCCATAAGAAATAATGAAATTAGAACACACTCTAACACCATACACAAAAATAAACTCAAAATGGACTAAAGACCTAATCAGAAAACTGAATGCTATAAAAATCTTAGAGGACGTCATGTACCCCAATGTTCATCGCAGCACTGCTTATAATAGCCAAGACATGGAAGCAACTTAGATGTCCATCAGCAGATGAATGGATAAGAAAGCTGTGGTACATATACACAATGGAATGTTACTCAACCAATAAAAAGAATACATTTAAATCAGTTCTAATGAAGTGGATGAAGGTGGAGCCTATTATACAGACTGAAGTAAGCCGGAAAGTAAAACACCAATACAGTATGCTGCTGCTGCTAAGTCACTTCAGTCGTGTCTGACTCTGTGCTACCCCATAGACGGCAGCCCACCAGGCTCCCCCGTCCCTGGGATTCTCCAGGCAAGAACACTGGAGTGGGTTGCCATTTCCTTCTCCAATGCATGAAAGTGAAAAGTGAAAGTGAAGTCGCTCAGGTGTGTCCGACTCAGCGACCTGATGGACTGCAGCCTACCAGGCTCCTCCATCCATGGGATTCTCCAGGCAAAAGTACTGGAGTGGGGTGCCATTGCCCTCTCCACCAATAAAGTATACTAACACATATATATGGAATTTAGATAGTATACTAATGCATATATATGGAATTTAGAAAGATGGTAGCGATAACCCTGGATGCAAAAGAGCAAAAGAGACACAGATTGAACAGTCTTTTGGACTCTGTGGGAGAGGGCGAGGGTGGGATGATATGGGAGAAGGGCACTGAAACATGTAAATTATCATATGTGAAACAAATTGCCAGTCCAGGTTCAATGCATGATACAGGGTGCTCGGGGCTGGTGCACTGGGATGATGCAGAGGGATGGGATGGGGAGGGAGGTAGGACGGAGGGTCAGGATGGGGAACACATGTACATCCATGGTGGATTCAAGTCAATGTATGGCAAAACCAATACAATATTGTAAAGTGAAATAAATAAACAGGAAAAAAAATAAATACAAAGTAAAGCGGAAAAAAATCTTAGAGGAAACATAGGCAGAACACTCTGACATATATCTCAGAAAGCTCTTTTTTGATCCATCTCCTAGAGTAATAAAAATTAAAAAATAAAAATAAATAAATAGGACCTAATGAAACTTAAAAGTTTTGCACAGCAAAGGAAACCACAAGTAAAAATGAACTTCTCTCTTTTAACTGTAGAAAAAATCATTTAAATCTCCAAGTGTGTTTCCCAGATTGGCAGGATCAGCAATCTCTGGGGATTTGTTAGAAAGGCAAATACAAGTATCCAGTCCCAGACCTACTAAATGAGAAACTCTGTGGATGGAGCCCAGCAGTTGGAACTTTAACAACCCCTTCAGGTGACTGATATCATTAGATTTTAGAAAAACTGAATGAGAGTATGCTGTTTCCTCCCCTCTATGTTCATAACCAGCCCATCTACCTAATTCCTAACCTCCTGTTTCTTATTAGTCTATGTTCCTGTGGTTTGCCCAGAAAGAAGTCATTGTATAAGTATTAATCTACTTGCTTAATTAGCATTAGATTTTTTAAGAAATAAATAAGGAATTTTTGCCGCTTACTTAACACCTAGAATACCTAGAATAAATTCTGAGATTGGCTATTGCTTATGTCCTTAATTATATTGTCACAATGACAAAAGCCGTCTACTTTGTCTCTCACATTTTTCCCCGTGAGCTTAATATCTTGTTCTTTATTACTTAGTGAAATAAATAATTTCTTGTCATCTTGGAAACTTTTCTTGGATGGTTATATAGAGTTTTCATATGCTGTTGATTTGTATGTTTCTTTAATTATATGTTGATGAACATAATATGATAATCATTTGTTTATAAATATATTTAATGCTGTTTGTGTCTAAAATTACACTTATTAGAGGTAAAAGTACAAATAAAAATGTTTAGCACTATTAAATTCTCAAATTACTCTTGTAATATGAGTATTTTTCACTTAAAATATATTTATTAAAGTAAGTAAATACTGGGATACCAGCACAATATTTGGCATGCAGTGATTAAACACATTGCTCTAACATTTCCCTCACATTTCTTAGAGGGGAATTTAGCAGTGTTATGGAAGACATATAATGTGCTTTTGTGGTTGCACAATGGGGGATCCATTTTAAGCTTGAAACCAAGCAGAAAATGGCTCATTTCATCAAAGAGATTTAAAACGCCTTTCCTATCACCCAGCAGCAGGGCTGCTGCTTACAGTAGAAAACACACACACACACAAACACACACACACACGCACACACACTTTTCTGGTTAGAGAAAACAAGAACTTCAGTAACACACAGCCACTTTGTTCAAATGTAAAACATCTAGCTAGTTTTAAACAGTATATTTTAAAAATACATGCATTTTTCTGTAACAATTTATAAATTTCAGTATTTACAGGACTGAGACATTGATAAAGGACTTGATTAGTTAGTAATGAATTCCTTGAAGCAAGAGGCATATGTTGCCACATACTTGTCTTTGGCAAATAGAACAATGGCAAATGATTTAGAAGAGGATCCTGGCTCCACTTGAAAAGCTTCAGTCCAATTGTTTAGGCGTTCTCATTAGCACTTTAGAAAAAGTGTATCTGTTCTGTTTTATTACAGAAACCTTAGCACACTATTTAATTTGTCATGTATTATATATACATATATTATTGTATTATACATACATATATTACTATATAATATATAATATATACTATACAATATGTATAATATGTAATATATTATATATATAATATATTATATAATATGTATATTATATATATAATATATTCTTATTATATATAAGAACTCAAAATCTACATGTTTTATTATCAGAAAATGTGAGTCACTTTTTAGCTCATTATTTTGTGGTCTCCTTAAAGATCCAGAGTATGAAATCTCACCAAATGTTATTATAGCTATTTGAATAGGGTGGACTCTACTGGACAGGTTATTTTTTTATATACTTCCTAGGGGCACCTTTTGGAGAAGCAAATGACAATCCACTCCAGTATTCTTCCCTGGAGAATCCTGTGGGCAGAGGAGCCTGGTGGGCTGCTGTCCATGGGGTCGCACAGAGTCGGACATGACTGAGGCGACTTAGCATGCATGCATGCATTGGAAAAGGAAATGGCAACCCATTCCAGTATTCTCGCCTGAAGAATCCCAAGGACGGAGGAGCCTGGTNGAGCCTGGTGGGCTGCTGTCCATGGGGTCGCACAGAGTCGGACATGACTGAGGCGACTTAGCATGCATGCATGCATTGGAAAAGGAAATGGCAACCCATTCCAGTATTCTCGCCTGAAGAATCCCAAGGACGGAGGAGCCTGGTGGGCTGCTGTCTATAGGGCTGCACAGAGTCGGACACGACTGAAGCAGCTTAGCAGCAGCAGCAGCAGCAGGGGGACCTTTTGGGCTTCCCTGGTAGCTCAGCTGGTAAAGACTCCTGGGCCAGGAAGATCCCCTGGAAAAGGGATAGGTTACCCACCCCAGTATTCCTGGGCTTCCCTAGTGGCTCAGTTGGTAAAGAATCTGCTTGTAATGCGGGTTCCATCCCTGGGTTGGGAAGATCCCTGGAGGAGGGCATTGCAGCCCACTCCAGTATTCTTGCCTAGAGAATCCGCATGGACAGAGGAGCCTGGCAGGCTACAGTCCATGGGGTCCCAAAGAGTTGGACATGGCTGGGTGACTAAGTGCGCGCACACACACACACACACACACACACACACACACACACACNAGCAGTTGGAACTTTAACAACCCCTTCAGGTGACTGATATCATTAGATTTTAGAAAAACTGAATGAGAGTATGCTGTTTCCTCCCCTCTATGTTCATAACCAGCCCATCTACCTAATTCCTAACCTCCTGTTTCTTATTAGTCTATGTTCCTGTGGTTTGCCCAGAAAGAAGTCATTGTATAAGTATTAATCTACTTGCTTAATTAGCATTAGATTTTTTAAGAAATAAATAAGGAATTTTTGCCGCTTACTTAACACCTAGAATACCTAGAATAAATTCTGAGATTGGCTATTGCTTATGTCCTTAATTATATTGTCACAATGACAAAAGCCGTCTACTTTGTCTCTCACATTTTTCCCCGTGAGCTTAATATCTTGTTCTTTATTACTTAGTGAAATAAATAATTTCTTGTCATCTTGGAAACTTTTCTTGGATGGTTATATAGAGTTTTCATATGCTGTTGATTTGTATGTTTCTTTAATTATATGTTGATGAACATAATATGATAATCATTTGTTTATAAATATATTTAATGCTGTTTGTGTCTAAAATTACACTTATTAGAGGTAAAAGTACAAATAAAAATGTTTAGCACTATTAAATTCTCAAATTACTCTTGTAATATGAGTATTTTTCACTTAAAATATATTTATTAAAGTAAGTAAATACTGGGATACCAGCACAATATTTGGCATGCAGTGATTAAACACATTGCTCTAACATTTCCCTCACATTTCTTAGAGGGGAATTTAGCAGTGTTATGGAAGACATATAATGTGCTTTTGTGGTTGCACAATGGGGGATCCATTTTAAGCTTGAAACCAAGCAGAAAATGGCTCATTTCATCAAAGAGATTTAAAACGCCTTTCCTATCACCCAGCAGCAGGGCTGCTGCTTACAGTAGAAAACACACACACACACAAACACACACACACACGCACACACACTTTTCTGGTTAGAGAAAACAAGAACTTCAGTAACACACAGCCACTTTGTTCAAATGTAAAACATCTAGCTAGTTTTAAACAGTATATTTTAAAAATACATGCATTTTTCTGTAACAATTTATAAATTTCAGTATTTACAGGACTGAGACATTGATAAAGGACTTGATTAGTTAGTAATGAATTCCTTGAAGCAAGAGGCATATGTTGCCACATACTTGTCTTTGGCAAATAGAACAATGGCAAATGATTTAGAAGAGGATCCTGGCTCCACTTGAAAAGCTTCAGTCCAATTGTTTAGGCGTTCTCATTAGCACTTTAGAAAAAGTGTATCTGTTCTGTTTTATTACAGAAACCTTAGCACACTATTTAATTTGTCATGTATTATATATACATATATTATTGTATTATACATACATATATTACTATATAATATATAATATATACTATACAATATGTATAATATGTAATATATTATATATATAATATATTATATAATATGTATATTATATATATAATATATTCTTATTATATATAAGAACTCAAAATCTACATGTTTTATTATCAGAAAATGTGAGTCACTTTTTAGCTCATTATTTTGTGGTCTCCTTAAAGATCCAGAGTATGAAATCTCACCAAATGTTATTATAGCTATTTGAATAGGGTGGACTCTACTGGACAGGTTATTTTTTTATATACTTCCTAGGGGCACCTTTTGGAGAAGCAAATGACAATCCACTCCAGTATTCTTCCCTGGAGAATCCTGTGGGCAGAGGAGCCTGGTGGGCTGCTGTCCATGGGGTCGCACAGAGTCGGACATGACTGAGGCGACTTAGCATGCATGCATGCATTGGAAAAGGAAATGGCAACCCATTCCAGTATTCTCGCCTGAAGAATCCCAAGGACGGAGGAGCCTGGTGGGCTGCTGTCTATAGGGCTGCACAGAGTCGGACACGACTGAAGCAGCTTAGCAGCAGCAGCAGCAGCAGGGGGACCTTTTGGGCTTCCCTGGTAGCTCAGCTGGTAAAGACTCCTGGGCCAGGAAGATCCCCTGGAAAAGGGATAGGTTACCCACCCCAGTATTCCTGGGCTTCCCTAGTGGCTCAGTTGGTAAAGAATCTGCTTGTAATGCGGGTTCCATCCCTGGGTTGGGAAGATCCCTGGAGGAGGGCATTGCAGCCCACTCCAGTATTCTTGCCTAGAGAATCCGCATGGACAGAGGAGCCTGGCAGGCTACAGTCCATGGGGTCCCAAAGAGTTGGACATGGCTGGGTGACTAAGTGCGCGCACACACACACACACACACACACACACACACACACACACACCATAACAGATTAAGGATTAGACTATGTAAAGGTAGGAGAAATAATTTTTTAAAGAAAACTAAGATTCTTTTTACAGTCATATATTAAAAAATATGTTTGAACTGAGAGATTTGGAATGATCTTATAGGAAGACCAGTGTGCCTGATATGTAAGTGAAGATAAACCAGAAGATGTGACCTTGAGTAGAGATGTGATCTTGAACAGAGAGGACCTAAATCTTACAGGCCCTTTAGGGTGGAGTAAGAGTTTGGATTTTAAGTGGAATAAGACACAGTGAGAAGTTTTAGCCAGAGAAGTTACATGGCTCTATTTATATTTCAGCAGACACTTTGGATGATACATTTTTAAAAACAGATGAAACTGGATTATGAACACTAGTTACAAAGGACTGAGGCAATAATCCAGACAAGAATAGTTTAAACATCAAGTTGCACTCTTCAAATATACAAAATCCTATGTATCAAACTACCTCAATTTAAAAAACAAACAAACAAAAAAACAATGTAAAGCCCAAGCATGAACAGTGACAGTGGAAATGAAACTAAGTGGAGACATTTGAGATTGAATCAACAAGTCTGGTGATGAGTTCTGTCTGAAGGATGTTTGAAAATGAGAAAACAAAGATGATTCAAAAATGGATAACAATTTTACTGACTGTAATAGGGTGAAAGGATAGCTCTAAAATAAGATTGGGTAATAATTAAGACATGTTTTTATTTACGAAGTTGTGATATCTGTGAGACATCTGGTTGAAACTATCTGTTGTGAGGCTGAAAATTTAAATCTGGTGCAGAGGTGAAGGTTTGGGCAAAAAGTCCACATAAGGAAGTCATTGCTGTATATTACTGAAAGACATGCAGTAGGTAAATTTGTCTAGTAAGAGAAATGAAGTGGACACAAACTGGAATCCTAATGGATATATACCTTTAGTGAGATATTGAATATGGAAGAATTTGAAATAAAGAAGACTACAAAGGAGTAGTTACTAGGGTAGATTAAAAATCAGAAGAGAATGGCATCATGAAAACTAACAAAAGAGAAAAAGTCAAGAAGAGGGAATGTTCAACAATATCACCTTCTACAAAGAATTTTCGTTAAGATGAGTATATTGGTAGCATGCACAGCATTATTTATTATGATAAAACAGATTTAGTGGGTGAATGAAGAAGTCAGAAAAAGGATTGAGTATGGAATAGGAGGGAGAAAGTGGAGGCTCATATGTAGACTTCTTGAGAAATGGGAAAGAGGAACATAATAGACTTGCCTGATAGCATTAAGTACCAGTTTGTGGTCTACTTTCATAAGTATTATTAATATTACTTATTTAATTATAAATTATTTAATTTGACTCTATGATTTTTTTTCAGTAATGTCTTGCTATTTTTGTCTAGACATTGACAATGCAGCTATCAGACTCTATTTGTTCTGGAATTTTGAAAGCAAGTTCAACAAGAGAGAGCCCAAGGAAAGGATGATATTTGATGTAAAGGAAATTACTACATTGATAATAATGCATCATTAAATTTAGTACAATGAATTAACAGATCGTTAAGTCTAGTAAAAGGAAACTAGGTGAGAAAATGGTGGGACTGAATGTTTGAGGGTTTGGATAAAATCTAAGACATGTAGTAATAGCAGTAATTCAGGAATCAAGCTAGAAGTAAAAAGTCAGGGTTTGAAAAGTGGAATTTTACAGTGGCTGGTTTTGGGGAGTGGTAATGTCACTGGTAATGACAAGGTCCTTCATTGTCATGGATCAGAATGAGGTAAGGTTAAAAAAAAAAAAAGAAGCACTGCAGATGAAGTCGGTGAACTCAGGATCAAGATGTAACATGGATCATCACTTCAGATGATGTTAACAAGAGTGCTGCCTGAGTTTGGAACTGTGGGGAAGAGAGTAAGCCAGAAGAATGACCAGATAGTTCTGAGAGTAAAATAATAGGATGAATTATTATTATTTTTTGTCTGTTAAGATGCTATTTTTAAGAGAAGTTTCAGGTTCACAAAAAAATTGACAGGATGGTAAAAAGATTTCTCATACATTCCTTGTCCTCACCCATTCCTAGTCTTCTTACTATCAAAAACTCCCACCTGAGTTGTACATTTGCTACAATTGATGAACTTTCATTAACTTTTCACAGTCACCTCAAATCCATAGTATAAAATAGGGTTCTCTCATGATGTTGTGAAATCTGTGGGCCTGGACAACAATATAATGACATATATCCATCATTATGGTATCATACAGAATATTTTCACTGTCCTGAAACTCTGCATTCTGCCCATTCATCTTTCTTCCTAGGCAATCATTGATCTTTTCTTCATTGTCTCTATAGATTTGTCTTTCCCAGAATGTCATGCAGGTGGAATCATACAGTATGTGGGCTTCTCAGGTTGGTGTCTTTCATTCAGTAATATGCATTTAAGGTTCTTTTGTGTCTTTTCACTGCTTGAAAGTTCACTTCTTTTTAGCACTGAATAATTTCCTTTCTAATTGTGGTGCTGGAGATGACTCTTGAGAGTCCCTTGGGCTGCAAAAAGATCAAACCAGTCAATCCTAAAGGAACTCAATCCTGTATAGTCTTCAGAAGGACTGACCCTGAAGCTGAAACTCCAATACTTTGAATTAACAATTAGAAAAGTCAGTGATGCTGGGGAAATTGAAGGCAGGAGGAGAAGGGGGTGATAGAGGATAAGATGACTGGACAGTGTCACCAACTCAGTGGACATGAATTTGAGCAAACTCTGGGTGTTAATGAAGGACAGGGAAGCCTGGTGTGCCATAGTCCATGGGGTCCCAAAGTGTTAGACACGACTTAGCAATTGAACAACAATTCCATAATCTATAAATACCACAGCTTATCCATTCATGGACTAAAGAACATCTTGGTTGCTTCTACATTTTGGTAATTATGAATAAGGCTGCTTTACACATCTATATGCAGGTTTCTGTGTGCATATGTTTTCAAATCCTTTGGTTAAATACCAAGGAAAGTCTAGATCAAATGATGAGTGTATTTAGATATGTGATAAACTGTCTTCTAAAGTGGCTAATTTACATTTTTTTTGATAGTAAGACTAGGAATGGGTGAGGGCAAGGAATGTGTGAGAAATCTTTTTACCATCCTGTCAATTTTTTTGTGAACTTAAAACTTCTCTAAAAAATAGCATCTTAACATTTTAGCAATGCTTGTTATTAGCAGTGTTCCAGATTTTGGCTAATCTAATTGGTAGGTAGTGGTTTAGTTTTTTATTCCAGCTTTCAGAGGGTAAAGAAAGTGCCTGCAATGAAGGATATCTAGATTCGATCTCTGAGTCAGAAAGATACCCTGGAGAAGGAAATGGCAACCCACTCCAGTATTCTCACCTGGAGAATTCCATGAACAGAGGAATCTGGTGGGCTACAATCTATGGTGTCACAAAGAGTCAGACATGACTAAATAACTATCACTTTCACTTTCTTTCTAAAAGTATGAGAGGACACATTAGAACGTTTGTGGGAAGGAGAAAAGCAAATCATAAAGAGAAATTAGGGGATGTCCACCTATCCTACACAGTAGTGTACACACTTTTCTACTATATCTCATGGCCCACTTTTATCCATAAATAGAACATATCTGCTGATACATTACCTTGAGTAGATGAATTAAGGTAAATTGGAAGTGGTCAAACAGGAGATGGCAAGAGTGAACATTGACATTTTAGGACTCTGTGAAGTAAAATGGACTGGAATGGGAGAATTTAATTCAAATGACCATTATATCTATTACTATGGGTCAGAGATCAAATTGCCAACATCCGCTGGATCATCAAATAAGCAAGAGGGTTCCAGAAAAACATCTATTTGTGCTTTATTGACTATGCCAAACCCTTTGACTGTGTGGATCACAATAAACTGTGGAAAATTCTGAAAGAGATGGGAATACCAGACCACCTAACCTGCCTCTTGAGAAACCTATATGCAGGTCAGGAAGCAACAGTTAGAACTGGACATGGAACAACAGACTGGTTCCAAATAGGAAAAGGAGTACATCAAGGCTGTATATTGTCACCCTGCTTACTTAACTTCTATGCAGAGTACATCATGAGAGATGGTGGGCTGGAAGAAGCACAAGATGAAATCAAGATTGCTGAGAGAAATATCAATAACCTCAGATATGCAGATAACACCACCCTTATGGCAGAAAGTGAAGAAGAACTCAAAAGCCTCTTGATGAAAGTGAAAGAGGAGAGTGAAAAAGTTGACTTAAAGCTCAACATTCAGAAAACGAAGATCATGGCATCTGATCCCATCACTTCATGGGAAATAAATGGGAAAACAGTGGAAACAGTGGAAACTTTATTTTGGGGGGGTTCCAAAATCACTGCAGATGGTGACTGCAGCCATGAAGTTAAAAGAATCTTACTCCTTGGAAGGAAAGTTATTACCAACCTAGACAGCATATTCAAAAGCAGAGACATTACTTTGCCAACTAAGGTCCGTCTAGTCAAGGCGATCATGTAGGGATGTAAGAGCTGGACTGTGAAGAAAGCTGAGCACTGAAGAATTGCTGCTTTTGAACTGTGGTGTTGGAGAAGATGCTTGAGAGTTCCTTGGACTACCAGGAGATCCAACCAGTCCATTCTGAAGGAGATCAGCCCTGGGATTTCTTTGGAAGGAATGATGCTAAAGCTGAAACTCCAGTACTTTGGCCACCTTGTGCAAAGGGTTGACTCATTGGAAAATACTCTGATGCTGGGAGGGATTGGGGACAGGAGGAGAAGGGGACGACAGAGGATGAGGTGGCTGGATGGCATCACTGACTCGATGGATGTGAGTCTGAGTGAACTCCGGGAGTTGGTGATGGACAGGNAGAACTCAAAAGCCTCTTGATGAAAGTGAAAGAGGAGAGTGAAAAAGTTGACTTAAAGCTCAACATTCAGAAAACGAAGATCATGGCATCTGGTCCCATCACTTCATGGGAAATAAATGGGAAAACAGTGGAAACAGTGGAAACTTTATTTTGGGGGGGTTCCAAAATCACTGCAGATGGTGACTGCAGCCATGAAGTTAAAAGAATCTTACTCCTTGGAAGGAAAGTTATTACCAACCTAGACAGCATATTCAAAAGCAGAGACATTACTTTGCCAACTAAGGTCCGTCTAGTCAAGGCGATCATGTAGGGATGTAAGAGCTGGACTGTGAAGAAAGCTGAGCACTGAAGAATTGCTGCTTTTGAACTGTGGTGTTGGAGAAGATGCTTGAGAGTTCCTTGGACTACCAGGAGATCCAACCAGTCCATTCTGAAGGAGATCAGCCCTGGGATTTCTTTGGAAGGAATGATGCTAAAGCTGAAACTCCAGTACTTTGGCCACCTTGTGCAAAGGGTTGACTCATTGGAAAATACTCTGATGCTGGGAGGGATTGGGGACAGGAGGAGAAGGGGACGACAGAGGATGAGGTGGCTGGATGGCATCACTGACTCGATGGATGTGAGTCTGAGTGAACTCCGGGAGTTGGTGATGGACAGGAAGGCCTGTGTGCTGCAGTTCATGGGGTCACAAAGAGTCGGACATGACTGAGCTACTGAACTGAACTGGACTCAACTCAACTGTCAGTCAGAATCCCTTAGAAGAAATGTAGTAGCCCTCATAGTCAACATAGAATCCAAAATGCAGTACTTGGGTGCAATCTAAAAAGTGACAGAATGATCTGTGTTTGTTTCCAAGGTAAACTATGCAATATCACAGTAACCCAGGTCTATACTTCAATCACTAGTGCTGAAGAAATGAAGTTGAACAATTCTATGAAGATCTATAAGAACTTCTAGAACTAACACCAAAAAAGATGTCCTTTTCATAATAGGTGACTAGAATGCAAATGTAGGAACTCAAGAGATACGTGGAGTAACAGTCAAATTTGGCCTTGAAGTACAAAATGAAGCAGGGCAAAGGTTAACAGAGTTTTGCCAATACAATGCACTGGTCATAGCAAACACCCTCTTCCAACAAGACAAGAGAATACTCTACACATGGACATCACCAGATGGTCAATACTGAAATCAGATTATATTTTTTTTGCAGCCAAAGATGGAGAAGCTCTATAGTCAGCAAAAACAAGACCAGGAGCTGACTGTGGCTCAGATCATGAACTCCTTATTGCCAAATTCAAAGTTAAATTGAAGAAAGTTGGATAATCCACTNTTTGCAGCCAAAGATGGAGAAGCTCTATACAGTCAACAAAAACAAGACCAGGAGCTGACTGTGGCTCAGATCATGAACTCCTTATTGCCAAATTCAAAGTTAAATTGAAGAAAGTTGGATAATCCACTAGATCATTCATGTATGACCTCAATCAAATCCCTTATGACTATACAGTGAAAGTGAGAAATAGATTCAAGAGATTAGGTCTGATAGTCAGAGTGCCTGATGAACTATGGATGGAAGTTCATGACATTGTACAGGAGACAGGGATCAAGACCATCCCCACGAAGAAGAAACACAAAAAAGCAAAATGGCTATCTGAAGAGGCCTTACAAACAGCTGTGAAAAGAAGAGAAATGAAAGACAGAAGAGAAAAGGAAAGATATACCCATCTGAATACAGAGTTCCAAAGAATAGCAAGGAGAGCTAAGAAAGCCTTTCTCAGTGATCAGTGCAAAGAAACAGGAAAACAATAGAATGGGGAAGACTTGAGATCTCTTAAAGAAAGTTAGAAATACCAAGGGGACCTTTCATGAAAAGCTATGCACAATGAAGGACAGAAATGGTATGGATCCAACAGAAGCAGAAGATACTAAGAAGTCATCTTAGTCACTCATCGTGGCTGACTCTTTGCTACCCCATGGACTCTAGCTTGCCAGGCTCCTCTGTTCAAGGGATTTTCCAGGCAAGAACACTGGAGTGGATTGCCATTTCCTTCTGCAGGGGCTCTTCCTGACCCAGGGGTCAAACCCAGGTCTCCTGCATTTCAGGCAGACTCTTTACTGTCTGAGCCACCAGGACCTGATATTAAGAAGAGGTGGCAAGAATACACAGGTTAACTATACAAAAAAGATCTTCATGGCCCAGATAACGATGATGGTGTGATCACTCACCTAGAGATAGACATCCAAGAGTGCGAAGCCAGGTGGGCCTTAAGAAGCATCACTATGAACAAAGCTAATGGAGGTGATGGAATTCCAGCTGAGCTATTTCAAATCCTAAAAAAATGATGCTGTTAAGTGTGGCACTCAATATGCCAGCAAATTTGGAAAACTTACTAGTGGCCACAGGACCGGAAAAGGTCAGTTTTCATTCCAATCCCAAAGAAAGGCAATGCCAAAGAATGCTCAAACTACCACAAAATTGCACTCATCTCACATGATAGCAAAGTAATACTCAAAATTCTCCAAGCAAGGCTTCAACAATACGTGAACTGAGAAATTCTGAATGTTCAAGCTGAATTTAGAAAAGGCAAAGGAACCAGAGATCAAATTGCCAACATTCATTAAAACACAGAAAAAGCAAGAGAGTTCCAGGAAAACATCTACTTCTCCTTTATTGACTACAGCAGAGCCTTTGACTATGTGGATCATAACAAATGGTGGAACATTCCTAAAGAGATGGGAACACCAGACCACCTGACCTGCCTCCTGAGAAATCTGTATGCAGATCAAGAAGCAACTGTTAGAACTAGATATGGAAAACAAACTGGTTCCAAATTGGGAAAGGAGTATACCAAGGCTGTATATTGTCACCCTGCTTATTTAACTTCTATGCAGAGTACATCATGAGAAACACTGGGCTGGAAGAAACACAAGTTGGAATCAAGATTACCAGGAGAAATATCAATAACCTCAGATTCGCAGATGATATCACCCTTATGACAGAAATTGAGGAGGAACTAAAGAGCCTGTTGATGAAAGTGAAAGAAGTAGAGTGAAAAAGCTAGATTAAAACTCAACATTCATAAAATGAAGATCATAGTATCTGGTCTATCACTTCATGGCAGATACATGGGGAAACAAAGGAAACAGTGACAGACTTTATTTTGGGGGGCTCCATAATCAATGCTGATGGACAGCAGACACTTGCTCCTTGGAAGAAAAGTTATGATCAATCTAGACAGCATATTAAAAAGCAGAGACATTACTTTACAAACAAAGATCCATCTAGTCAAAGCTATGGTTTTTCCCATAGTGCTGTATGGATGTGAGAGTTGGACCATAAAGAAAGCTGAGTGCTGAACAATTGATGCTTTTGAACTGTGATGTTGTAGAAGACTCTTGAGAGTCCTTTGAACTGCAAGGAGATCAAACCAGTCAATCCTCAAGGAAATCAGTCCTGAATATTCATTGGGAGGACTGATGCTGAAGCTGAAGCTCCAATACTTTGGCTACCTGATGAAGAGAACTGACTCATTGGAAAATACCCTGAATCTTGGAAAGATGGAAGGCAGGAGAAGGGGACGACAGAGGATGAGATGTTTGGACTGTTTCATGAGATGGATGCCCGACTCTATGAACATGAGTTGGTCAAGCTCTGGGAGTTTATGATGGACAGGGAAACCTGGCATTGTTGCACATCACGGGGTGGCAAATGGAGCAACTGCACTGAACTGATGATAAGTTTAGAAAGTTTTTATGTTATAATCAATATACTAGTTAAAATATACAACCTGAAATATGAGGTTCTTACATAAGGAGACAGGAATAATGAATTTTGGGGGAATGGGTGGGGGTAGTGGTAGTGTTTGGTAATCTTTGCCTTAAAGAATATTTACCTACAAAATCTAGGAAATCAAAATAAAGTCAGCATGTTCAGTTTAAAGGAGTTTTTGTTTGTTTTTAGCTATGACCATTCTATGAAAGTGCATGACCATTCTATCATAGGGACAAGAAATAATATTCTCCATACATTCTCATGTAAGACATACCTATGACAGGTTATAAAATTGTTCTTAACCATTACTGCATTGATTTTACACAGCAATATTTTTGTCCTTCAATAAAAACTACTCTGTGGGAAGATTGAAGGCAGGAGGAGAAGGGGATAACAGAGGATGAGATAGTTGGGTGGCATTACCGACTCAATGAACGTGAACTTGAGTAAACTCTGGGAGTTGGTGATGGACAGGAAGGCCTTGCATGCTGCAGTCCATGGGGTTGCAAAGAGTTGGACACAACTGAGTGACTGAACTGAACTGAACTGAAAAGAATAAAGCAGATAACAGATAAGCCTGGTTTTTAAGTGCTTTGAATGGATGAGTAAATGCAGTATCTGCCCTAATGGAAAGGTAGAATTCTTCCTGAGCATACAGTGGTTCTGTTCTTCAGTAATGCCTATGAAAGCTTGTAAACAATAATCTACATTCTATTAAACCACCTTGAAGTTTAATGGGACAGATGTAGCTTCCCTTACTGAAAATTTCTTTGATCACCTTAAGTTTGTAAGACATGTACACATGTATTTTATTACAGTTTTATTATGCTATATGATTAATACATATGATTATAGCATATTTTCAGTTAATAATTATTAAAAAAATATGTAATATAAATGGCAGTCTATTTGACATTTTTATTGATGTATTATTTTTTAATTAATTTCTTTTATTTTTCTTTTACTTTACAGTATTGTATTGGTTTTGCCATACATCAACATGAATCTGCCTTGACAATCATTTTAATGCATGTGCTTCTGCTCACCCTCTGATAAACCCTCTCAAGTTTAATTTAGGATATACATTTTCTTTTATATTTCAATAACTAATTTCATATTAGTTAAAAATAACAGTTATATTAGTTAAAAATAATTTCATATTACCTGTGCTTAATTGCTGTTTGTTAATTTTGCAAGCAATTATACAGCACTGTGGTAAAAATTTAAGTTATCTGTGTTAATTATGTAATGCTAGTTGATATAAAAAACACCCACAAACTTTCCAGTTGCTTACCAAACTGGAAATTTAGTTTTTTATGTAAGCATCCAACAAAGATGTCCTGGATTGGCTGTGAGTGTCTTTTGTCTATGTGGTGACTGAAGGGCTCGCATCATTTCCAGCAGTATTCACCCTCTTCAGGCTTTCACAATGGGAGACAGGGCTCTTGGAAAACTAAGCCCTAATGCCCTAAAGCATCCATTTTATATAATAAATTGACTTCTTGGCTATTCATCTTACATGGAAATAGTTATGCGAATCCTTGGGAGATCTTTGATCAGTCAATCAAATGAGGAAGCGTGTGCCTACATGTATGTGTGTGTTTTATGTGTCTGAGTGTGGAGTTACAAAAAATGGAATAAACCCATTTATATTATTATGGAATTTTCTATTCACAAAACAACAAAACAGAATATCCTAAGCTTTACCATGTTATGACACATATAATTCTATATGCACATAAAAATAAATGCAATAATTTTATTATTAATGGACATTTAAGTAGTTTCTCCAGTGTTCTTGCCTGGAGAATCCCAGAGCTGCCGTCTCTGGGGTCACACAGAGTTGGACACGACTGAAGCGACTTAGCAGGAGCAGCAGCAGCAGCAAGTAGTTTCTATTTTCCTGTTATGGCAATGTATGAATTTGTATACAACAATATATTGTTAAGTGTTTCCATACTCTGCTCTGCATATAATTCTTTATTATGTATATATAAAAGTTTAAGAAATAATTCCCCTACTGATCGATAATTAGGTTGTTTCTATTTTTCTATAAAGACAATGCTATAGTGAGTATACTTGTAAATATATTTATTAAATGCACACACATTTCTGTTTGACTGGATTTTACAAGTGGATTTTCAGAGTCAAGGTATATGCACAATTTGAACCTACAAATTTGATTACTTTACCCTCCAAAAAGTACTATATCCATTCTTTGCAACATCACTTATTCCATCTCCATGTTGCCTCTACTCAATATTTTTGATCTTCTTAATCAAAATCTTCTTGATCTAGTTGGGAAAAATGATATTTTTTGTTTTAATTTGCATTCATTTCATTACTTGTGGGCTTTCTTGGTGGCTCAGATGGTAAAGAATCTGCCTGCAATGCTGGAGGCCTTGGTTCAATTCCTGGGTCTGGAAGATCCCCTGTAGAAGGGAATGGCAATCCGTTCTAGCATTCTTGCCTGGAGAATTCCATAGACAGATGAGTCTGGCAGGCAGTCCATGGGATCACAAAGAGTCAGACATGACTGAGCAACTAACAGTTCCACTTCGTTACCTATGAGGCTGAATATATATGCATTTGTTATTTAAAATCTATTTTGAAAATTGACCATACATTTTAACATTTTTCCATTGGATTGCAGTGTTCAGTTCAGTTCAGTCACTCAGTCGTGTCCGACTCTTTGCGACCCCATGAATCACAGCACGCCAGGCCTCCCTGTCCATCACCAACTCCCAGAGTTCACTCAGACTCACGTCCATCGAGTCAGAGATGCCATCCAGCCATCTTATCCTCTGCCGTCCCCTTCTGCTCCTGTCCCCAATCCCTCCCAGCATCAGAGTCTTTTCCAATGAGTCAACTCTTCTCATGAGGTGGCCAAAGTACTGGAGTTTCAGCTTTAGCATCATTCCTTCAAAAGATTGCAGTGTATTTGTTTTCAATTTTTTTTAAGGAATAAATAAATAGCTGTCATTTTGAATGCATTGTTAACATTTTTCTGTTATCCACACTTTCACTTGTGTAGTTTATTTGTAAAAATTTAATTTTTCTGGATTCATATCTGTCAATATTTTCTTCTCATGTTTCTGGATTCTGTTAAGCTTAAGAAAGTTTTCCACACTTCAAGGTTGTAAAAGGTAGTGTTCCAATTTTTTTTTTTTGCTTCAGTTGTTGTAGGTAGTCCCTTTGATTGATCTAAAATTTAATTTCTATATAATATATAATTTCTGCATAAACAACAAAACAGAATATCCTAAGCTTTACCATGTTATGACACATATAATTCTATATGCACATAAAAATAAATGCAATAATTTTATTATTAATGGACATTTAAGTAGTTTCTCCAGTGTTCTTGCCTGGAGAATCCCAGAGCTGCCGTCTCTGGGGTCACACAGAGTTGGACACGACTGAAGCGACTTAGCAGGAGCAGCAGCAGCAGCAAGTAGTTTCTATTTTCCTGTTATGGCAATGTATGAATTTGTATACAACAATATATTGTTAAGTGTTTCCATACTCTGCTCTGCATATAATTCTTTATTATGTATATATAAAAGTTTAAGAAATAATTCCCCTACTGATCGATAATTAGGTTGTTTCTATTTTTCTATAAAGACAATGCTATAGTGAGTATACTTGTAAATATATTTATTAAATGCACACACATTTCTGTTTGACTGGATTTTACAAGTGGATTTTCAGAGTCAAGGTATATGCACAATTTGAACCTACAAATTTGATTACTTTACCCTCCAAAAAGTACTATATCCATTCTTTGCAACATCACTTATTCCATCTCCATGTTGCCTCTACTCAATATTTTTGATCTTCTTAATCAAAATCTTCTTGATCTAGTTGGGAAAAATGATATTTTTTGTTTTAATTTGCATTCATTTCATTACTTGTGGGCTTTCTTGGTGGCTCAGATGGTAAAGAATCTGCCTGCAATGCTGGAGGCCTTGGTTCAATTCCTGGGTCTGGAAGATCCCCTGTAGAAGGGAATGGCAATCCGTTCTAGCATTCTTGCCTGGAGAATTCCATAGACAGATGAGTCTGGCAGGCAGTCCATGGGATCACAAAGAGTCAGACATGACTGAGCAACTAACAGTTCCACTTCGTTACCTATGAGGCTGAATATATATGCATTTGTTATTTAAAATCTATTTTGAAAATTGACCATACATTTTAACATTTTTCCATTGGATTGCAGTGTTCAGTTCAGTTCAGTCACTCAGTCGTGTCCGACTCTTTGCGACCCCATGAATCACAGCACGCCAGGCCTCCCTGTCCATCACCAACTCCCAGAGTTCACTCAGACTCACGTCCATCGAGTCAGAGATGCCATCCAGCCATCTTATCCTCTGCCGTCCCCTTCTGCTCCTGTCCCCAATCCCTCCCAGCATCAGAGTCTTTTCCAATGAGTCAACTCTTCTCATGAGGTGGCCAAAGTACTGGAGTTTCAGCTTTAGCATCATTCCTTCAAAAGATTGCAGTGTATTTGTTTTCAATTTTTTTTAAGGAATAAATAAATAGCTGTCATTTTGAATGCATTGTTAACATTTTTCTGTTATCCACACTTTCACTTGTGTAGTTTATTTGTAAAAATTTAATTTTTCTGGATTCATATCTGTCAATATTTTCTTCTCATGTTTCTGGATTCTGTTAAGCTTAAGAAAGTTTTCCACACTTCAAGGTTGTAAAAGGTAGTGTTCCAATTTTTTTTTTTTGCTTCAGTTGTTGTAGGTAGTCCCTTTGATTGATCTAAAATTTAATTTCTATATAATATATAATTTCTGCATAGATATATAAAAGATATCTTTATTTTTATTCAAATGGGCTTTGCTTATTATAAGACTCTCCTTTACTTCCTCATTTGAAAAGCACATTCTTAACTGTATTTTGTTCATATATCTACTTGTCTATATCTCTCAGAACCACACACCCCACCCCAGTACTCTTGCCTGGAAAATCCAATGGATGGAGTAGCCTGGTGGGCTGCAGTCCATGGGGTCGCTAACAGTCGGACAGACTGAGCGACTTCACTTTCACTTTTCTCTTTCATGCATTGGAGAAGGAAGTGGCAACCCACTCCAGTGTTCTTGCCTGGAGAATCCCAGGGATGGGGGAGCCTGGTGGGCTGCCGTCTATGGGGTCACACAGAGTCGGACACGACTGAAGTGACTTAGCAGCAGCAGCAGACAAGATGTATGCAAAACAGCATTATTGGCATTCTTTTTAACAAATGACTTAGACATATTCATGCATACACTCCTCATACATATTTTATAATAATTTCTGAAATTGTAAAATGGTGTTATACTTGTTATTGAAAGGAATTTTTAGACTATCTTGATGAGAAGTATAATATACATCTTTTATTCAAGCTTTCTTTTGTAGCCTAATCTTAACTCTTAACATCAGGCTGTTGTCTAAGTTCTAGTATTTTTCCATTTGGGGCTTGTAATTTGTAAGTAAACATTTATTTTAAAAACATTTGTGATATTTATTTACCTTTCTAATTCTTCCATTGTTTTTTTTTTTTTTCTTTTCTTGCTGCATATGTTGACATTTATGGGTTTATTTTCAACTGGAAGTTTCAATCAACTTTTTCCAATACTCCAATAATTCAGAAAGGGTGTATTTATTTATGAACATGCTCAGAATTGCTTATAAATAGAGAATTACTTGGAAATGATCTCAAAATTGCAATTGTTATGAGAAAAAAATATTTATTAACAGTATCATCTTTCAAAGTTTGCAATTTGATTTTGAAGATTTATCTCAAAGAACAAATCCACCACCCCCATTAGAATCATATTTTTTTTTTGATTGACTCCACAGACTTTGAGCTAATCCACAAAGGAAAATTGTCCCCTTAGGAATAATTATGGTAATAGAAAAAATTTACCTATCCTTTAAACTCTTCATTTTTTGTTTTGTTTTGCCTAAATCTAATTTGGTATGATTTAGGCTACTCTTAAAGGTCTGTCCTTTTCAGCTTTGCTTACACTGAGAAGGCTTTGCTAGGAAGAAACTGATATTCTGAGTGAGTATTCTGCATCAGGAATATTGATATGCATTTGGTTTCATCTGTTACTGTCGTTTAATCCTCACAAAAACATTACGGTTGGCAGGAAGTGTTAGTCAGTTATTAATATCTTGCATTCTTTGGTGATTTAAATAGTCCCCTTTAAATATCAGAGATGCTACCTATTTATTTCCCTCTTTGTTTTCAGGTAGCAAATGTGATTTCATGTATAGAAACACAGATTTACTTGTTTGCAAGTATACTTAGATAACATTGGTGAGTGCCTTAGGTGGCAGGTTGGACAATTCTAGTTTCACATATTGATACTGATGCTTACCCAGTAAATTAGGGTAAACTGCCTAACTTCTCTGTGCCAGAGTCTCTTCAATGGTTAAATGGAAATAATATTTATATCAGAGTGATTTGGGAATGAAAACATAAGAGAAGCTGTGATCAGGGCCAGGTTACAATATCTGGAACAGTATATTTATCAATAAGATAATATGTTTTTAACATATCCACTCAAAAAATAAATAGAAATATTTACTGATATTTTAGATCTTTTTGGAAATATGTCTTTATTTAACAATATTTTGCTGTGACTCATTTTACTTAACACAACAGCCAAAATTACAAAAGGAGAACAGAATTAAAAATCAAGAGTATTTCAAAATCAGAGTTGTGGGAATAAAACAATGGCAAATTCTGGAATTTACGGGGATTTCTCATTAACAACATATTGATGTTTTATTTTATCCTGCCTAGACATCTAATACATTTAGTATTCCTTAGAAATATCCCAAACCACAAAACTTTAACAAATGGAATAAACAAGCCATTTTTTCTCCTTCAGTGCTTAATGGCTCAGTTTTTGAATATACATATAGTCCAAATTTCATTTAGTTTTAAGTATCTTTCTCAAAAAAATCTTTCTAATACAGCTATTCCTTTATGCATTCTCTCTACACATATTTCATGTCATTTAACTAGAAAACTAAGAGATACATTTTAATAAATTATTCAGATATAAATTGCTGTTGCATTGAAGCATAAAAATATGATTGATCAGATACTGACAGAATGTTACATAGGGTATAAAAATTAAATAAACAGAATTTATAGTTGGTGAATCTCATAAAAATTAATTATCTAAGTAAATTAAATATATTTAATTCTAAAAATTACCATCTGAAATCAATGTCATCAAATAAATTATTGTCTTATGTTTGTCAAACTCATAAAGTTTTCTAGTGAATATTTTATAAGTGAATGGTTTTTAAAAATTCCTTGATGTTTTATTTTTAAGCTTCAAGATCCATGTTTATCAAACTTTCTTTTACGTGTACTGTGTTCTGACATTTGTATTGGAATAAAGTATTCATGGGAACTGGGGAAGGCAATGGCATCCCACCCCAGTACTCTTGCCTGGTAAATCCAATGGACGGAGTAGCCTGGTGGGCTGCAGTCCATGGGGTCGCTAACAGTCGGACAGACTGAGCGACTTCACTTTCACTTTTCTCTTTCATGCATTGGAGAAGGAAATGGCAACCCACTCCAGTGTTCTTGCCTGGAGAATCCCAGGGATGGGGGAGCCTGGTGGGCTGCCGTCTATGGGGTCACACAGAGTCGGACACGACTAAAGCGACTTAGCAGCAGCAGCAGCATTCATGGGAACACAAATCAGAAAAAATAAGTAGAAATGTGAAAGACACAGATATAAGTCACTTGATTCCTTTCAGAACTTCCCTGGTGGCTCAGAGGTTAAAGTGTCTGCCTGGAATGCAGGAGACTAGGGTTCGATCCCTGGGTCGGGAAGATCCCCTGGAGAAGGAAATGGTAACCCACTCTAGTACTCTTGCCTGGAGAATCCCATGGAGGGAAGAGCCTGGTAGGCTACAGTCCATGGGGTCGCAAAGAGTTGGACATGACTGGGCGACTTCACTGATTCCTTTCAAAAGCACAGACATGCTGTCCAGTTGCAAAGAATGTGAGTCAGCCAGAAACTGGCTGCTGCCTGTTCTACCAAGTCCATCTCAGCTTTCAAGGTCACGTGGTTCTTGGGTCAATCCCCAGACAAAGCTTGTACACGGCAGTGGTTTCAGAGGTTCGTAGCGTCCACAGAAGGTGGGGCTCTTCTACTGAGCAGTCTTTGCCCTAGAATTTTGTTGTGCTGAAATACACTTGTTAGGTTGCATCTCTGTCGGTAAGAGCCCTCTGCCCAACTATATTTGCTCTCCTTTTCCATCACAGACAGCACTCCTCTATACATCTTCTGTATTGCTATCAGTATTTCTTACTTCTGTCTCCCAGAGAATTCAATCAGCTCAAGAACTGAATCATAATGATTTGCCAACCATACCATCATACCTGATAAGTGAAGTAATAGTTCCCTAAAACAATGTGCTTACCATCTAACCTAGAAACGTAGATATATTTGATTCTAAAAAAATACCATCTGAAATGTAAGTCCTAGTTCTTACCATCTGAACCTAGTAATTATCATCTGAAATATAGGCCCTATTGTCCCCCCAACACCAGTAGAACACCAGCTTTGGTCATTTGCATGGTTATTATTGATCACCAATCATTTCCCACTACTGAGCTTGTATTAGTTATAAACTTAACGTGGTAAAACATGGGCCTCCAGAACACATATCTAGTCCAACTCAAACATTCAGAGTGACCTGCCTAATGTTCCCATTAACATTCTCCTGCAGTGAAAGTCAGGGCTTGCCTGGTGGTTCAGTTGTAAAGAATCTGCCTGCAACATAGGAGATATGGGTTCGATCCTGTGTCAAGAAGATACCCTGGAGATGGAAATGGTAACCCACTCCAGTATTCTTATCTGAAAAATCCCATGAATAGAAAAGCCTGGTGGGCCACAGACCGTGTGTTTGCAAAGAGTGGGACACGACTGACCAACAGAGCATACACATGCACACAGTGAAAGTCACAGCTTGTTTCCCAGTTGTTCATCTCTTTTTTCATCATTCTTTGTGTTTTTTGTTTTTCCACTTCCCTCAGTAGGGTGTTTATTAGGGGGAAGAAAGCCAATTATTTTTATCTGATAGGTTTGGTACTCCCAGTTGAAGTTCATCCTCATTCTAAGGTAGCCACCTCCTTCCCTTCTTTGTAAGAGAAGCTTGGTATTTGCATAGGAAAAGTTTGATATTTACATTCAGAATAGTTGGAATACAAGTCCTAGTGATAGCCACAAAGCCAGAAAGGTTTCAAGAACAGAATGTGGTGGTCATAAGGACATGCATTTCATTGCATATCCCTTGAGTTGGAGGGAACCTATGGTTACCATTTGAGTTACATAAAACTAAATACTCCAGACTAGGTCTGGTTCAATAACAGTTCCATAATGATGAGATGGTCCTGACAAAAAACTGGATTGCCTTGAAAATGAAATTGATATAAATGACCTGGAAACATGTCTTCTTTTAATATTCCAACATACAGGCATGCACTTATCTATTTACAAAGTATTTCTGGATACTTATTATATGGAGTAGTTAATGTTGACCCCAAACCCCTCTAAAAGTTTTTTAAAATGCTACTCGTTGTAGATCAAGTTGGAGTTAAGCATATGGTTGTACAATAATAAAATAAAAACAGTTTCTTCCTTCATGATATGGTGGAGATTTTAAGCAAAAAAAAAAAAAAAAGGATAAGTGCATGTAGTGAAGGCAGAGCTAATGAACAGAAGGTATAGGATGCTGGGGGAGCACATATAACACTCCCTAATGCAGGTTAGGGGAATCTCAGCCAAGGATGGTTGGTTATGGGAAATAAAAACCAAACTAAGAACTGAAGGATGTGAATGCAAGAGCAAGGCATGTGTATTGTGTGGGAAAAGGAGTAAACCATTTCAAGCAGAAGGGCTGTATATTAAGGCCCACAGGTCAGAAAGAATTCGTTCGTCTCCTCTCTTTTCCTGTATTAGAGATTTCCCTAAAAGTCTTGTGGGATAAAAGGGAAGAAACGTTATGCACATTTAGATCAAAAAATTTATTTCTTTGTTGAACTGGCCCTTATTCTGCATTGCTCTGTAGAATTATTATGTAGCCTTCTGTATCTCCTTTGCTGGAAGATGCCTCCCCAGCTTTGAAGCTCTGACTCCTATAACCTCCTCTATGATGACTTTTCTGAAGTCCCCACTCAAGTTTAATCATTTCATCCACTGTATTTGGAAAGATGATACTGTAGCATGAAAAGATTGAACAGTTGTATCCAGGAACTTTTGCTGGAGTGGAGTTTTTAATCCTGATATAAAGGAAGACACATCGGTTACACAAAGGATAGAACCAGTATCATCTGAGGTTCTCAGCAAAAAGTGTTTCTTTCCTCAAAGAAAGTGATTCTTTCATCATTTTAACGCAAGTGAAAGGCCACTGGTCCCTCAGAACTGGACATAGAATGCTCACCTTAGAGAGGAAGAAGCAACAGTGGCAGCTACATCATCTATATGAGCCAAATAAAGCAGCTAGCCAACAGCAAGCACCACTTACTGGAGAGAAATATATCCATTCTTAAACATTATTATGTGAAGATTATTATTTGCATAAACAAGGACAGGTTATTCTGTGATCTGTTAAATGGGTTCCAAAAACAGTAGTATCAATGCAAAAGCATGTGGGTACTACAGATGAAAATATATTTTGGGTGAAGGCATTTTTTTATCCATTGTTACAGATTCACAACTGCTTCAAAAAGTGGGCCACTGGTGATTTCATGGTATGTTATTTACTATTTTCTCTATGTAAAATTGTAAAATAATCTATATATATATATATTTCTAATTAGTTTGTATCTGCTACTGCTGCTAAGTAGCTTCAATTGCATCTGACTCTGTGCGACCCCATAGAAGCCAGCCTACCAGGTTCCCCCGTCCCTGGGATTCTCCAGGCAAGGATACTGGAGTGGGTTGCCATTTCCTTCTCCAAAGTATGAAAGAGAAAAGTGAAAGTTAAGTCGTTCAGTCATGTCCTACTCCTAGCAACCCCATGGACTGCAGCCGGCCAGGCTCCTCCGTTCATGGGATTTTCCAGGCAAGAGGACTGGAGTGGGGTGCCACTCTAGCACAAGTGTATTCAGAACAGACGTCCTTCTTTTTTTCTTTCCTCAAAAGTTCCTATCCAGAGAACAGCATTGTTCATGGCATCCCATAGTATCCTTTCAGATCCAAAATTCTGTTCCTTATTTTGGGTAAAATCTTATAAGTTGCCAGTATATAAAATTCTAAGTTAGGTAGGCCTACTTCTGTCTGTTTCTTCAGTATATATACATAATTTTTTTGTTCGTATCTTTATCTCGGCATATTCTCCTATGTCTGACTCCATATACATACATTTATATACACATAAACATCCACACAGAGAAGGCACTGGCATCCCCAACTCCAGTATTCTTGCCTGGAAAATTCCATGGACGGAGGAGCCTGGTAGGCTGCAGTCCATGGGGTCGCGAAGAGTCGGACACAACTTAGCGACTTCCCTTTTGCTTTTCACTTTCCTGCATTGGAGAAGGAAATGGCAACCCACTCCAGTGTCCTTGCCTGGAGAATCCCAGGAACGGGGGAATCTGGTGGGCTTCCGTCTATGGGGTCGCACAGAATCGAACACGACTGAAGCGATTTAGCAGCAGCAGCAGCAGCAAACATTCATGTATACATAGGTATATGCGTAGATATGTGTATGTATTATATACATACACAATCCCTCATAGGACTGTAAGATTGTGAGATTCTCAGTACAGGGATTTCATTTTGTATGATTACATAGATCTAGTATGTTTCTCTCATACTATACTAGATGAATGAACAATTGAGTGGATGGATTCGTGACCAAAAATTATATAGCACGGTAATGCAGTTGGGTTTTAATGTGCATAAATACAAAAAATTAAAAATAAAAAATAAATAAAATAAATAAATAAAATAAAATAAAAGCTTTAAGTGGAGTGAAAGTTGCTCAGTCATGTCCAACTCTTTGTGACCCTATGGACTATAAAGTCCAGGAAATTCTCCAGGCCAGAATACTGGAGTGGGTAGCCTTTCCCTTCTCCTAAAAGCTTTAAATTTGCATATAATTCATCTCAAAATAACTTCTGTATGTGAAATAAACATTTACATGTTCCACTGAAAAATAAAAAAAATAAAATAGTGCCATGAAACTATTTGGAGATATTTAAGTTGAATTAAAGGAAGCTATATCAGCTCAGTTCAGTTGTGCCTGACTCTTTGCGACCCCATGTACTGCAGCACTCCCGGCCAAAGCTATATGTTCGTAGGTAATAAGAAAGAAATCAAGCTTTGCAGATGAACCCAGGGGAATCTCTGATGGTTATGCAGAATGACAGCTGACAGAGCCTATCATCTTAGTAACCCTCTCACATGATAGAGTATAAAAGACTGCTTTCTCTTGTCATATTTCTATCCCTGACGTGTGCTACATGACTTTTTTGGCAGTAAAATAGAAAGCAGAGACTAAAGCAGTCCCATAAAAAAGACTTTAGTAAAGATCCCAGAGTAGGGGGAGGTGGGAGGGGGGTTCATGTTTGGGAGTTCGTGTAAAAAAAATAAATAAATAAATAAATAAATAAATACAAAAAAAAAAAAAGATCCCAGAGTAATTCAAAAATATTAACACACTATTTATCCAATAAATAAATCTCTGAGATATCTATAAGTGTGTTTTTCAATGAAATATTTTCATAATTGGATAATTATATGAAGCTATTAAAGAGTTGACAAAATGATTAACTTTTGTGAATTCCTTGGAAAGTGAATAATCAACTCAATTTACTACCTATGTATTGACTTTTCTAAACAAAAGAAAATCATGTACATTCGAATGTCTTCTGCATCACATATTATGCCTATTTTACAAAGAGACAATATGCACCAAAATTAAAACACTGAGGTGAAAGTCAGCCTCAGATTGCTTGAACAAAAGGAAATAACTTTGTTTGTAGTAAAAAGAAAAGAAATACAAAAAAAAACTTATAAAAGTTTTTATATACATAAACAACACAAAATGTAGAACAATGAAAATGTAATAATTTGCATAACTTTCCTCTAAAGAGATCAAACTGCTCTCTAGTGCATTATCTCATTTAACCTAAACTTCCTCCCTACTCAGAAAGCAATAGAATGTATTACCTGTAAATATTATGAATTCCCATTTCCCTTTGAATAGACATAGCTCAGTGAGTTAAGAATCTGCCTCCAATCCAGGATACCCAGGTCCTATTCCTGGTTGGAAAAGATCCCCTGGAGAAGGAAATGGCAACCCACTCCAGTATTCTTGCCTGGAGAATTCCCTGGACAGAGGAGCCTGAAGAGTTCATGGGGTTGCAAGAATCGGACATGCCTTTCTGTACATCCTGGCATAGAAAAAACTCAAATGATACAAAAACTTTACAAGCAAGGTTAAAAGCTAAATCTAGGCTATGATGTTATTACCATCACAAGGTGTGAAAACACTAATTTTAAGAACTCCTACAATC
Organism: Oreotragus oreotragus; assembly: GCA_006410675.1. Classification (NCBI taxonomy): domain Eukaryota; kingdom Metazoa; phylum Chordata; class Mammalia; order Artiodactyla; family Bovidae; genus Oreotragus; species Oreotragus oreotragus. The sequence goes on along the minus strand of SJYX01023509.1, from coordinate 355,113 downwards.
TAAATGTAGTCCAGTTAAGATTATAAACAGTTGAAAGAAACCATGAATTTCTTAATTAAGACAACACACCATTTAATCAGGCTACAAGACAGAGGTTAAAACCACTGGTGGTAATTCAGTGGGCCATACACGAGTACAGGTTTACAAGATAATGGCTCTTTTGTCACTAATCTCTTAGTGCATTAGATCAGTCTTATTCTCCTGAATTATTGCCCTTTCCTCCTCTTGGTCTTCCAATTGTTGTTTTGATTTTCACAGCCTCCATCCAGAAGCCAGTCATCCAGGTGCACCAGGGATTGTATTTTGATATCTGTTTTTCCATACTGCTCCATAAATATTTTTTCAATCTTTGACTTTCTACCTATTTATATTCTACTAAGTCCCTTTAAAATTTGATCAATACAGAGTACCATCATATATTTCAAATAAATGCTTTCTAAAAACATTACATTTGCTTTGTAACACTTAAATGAGTTGTTTAACAAATACATGACACTACANAGAGGACTGGAGTGGGGTGCCACTCTAGCACAAGTGTATTCAGAACAGACGTCCTTCTTTTTTTCTTTCCTCAAAAGTTCCTATCCAGAGAACAGCATTGTTCATGGCATCCCATAGTATCCTTTCAGATCCAAAATTCTGTTCCTTATTTTGGGTAAAATCTTATAAGTTGCCAGTATATAAAATTCTAAGTTAGGTAGGCCTACTTCTGTCTGTTTCTTCAGTATATATACATAATTTTTTTGTTCGTATCTTTATCTCGGCATATTCTCCTATGTCTGACTCCATATACATACATTTATATACACATAAACATCCACACAGAGAAGGCACTGGCATCCCCAACTCCAGTATTCTTGCCTGGAAAATTCCATGGACGGAGGAGCCTGGTAGGCTGCAGTCCATGGGGTCGCGAAGAGTCGGACACAACTTAGCGACTTCCCTTTTGCTTTTCACTTTCCTGCATTGGAGAAGGAAATGGCAACCCACTCCAGTGTCCTTGCCTGGAGAATCCCAGGAACGGGGGAATCTGGTGGGCTTCCGTCTATGGGGTCGCACAGAATCGAACACGACTGAAGCGATTTAGCAGCAGCAGCAGCAGCAAACATTCATGTATACATAGGTATATGCGTAGATATGTGTATGTATTATATACATACACAATCCCTCATAGGACTGTAAGATTGTGAGATTCTCAGTACAGGGATTTCATTTTGTATGATTACATAGATCTAGTATGTTTCTCTCATACTATACTAGATGAATGAACAATTGAGTGGATGGATTCGTGACCAAAAATTATATAGCACGGTAATGCAGTTGGGTTTTAATGTGCATAAATACAAAAAATTAAAAATAAAAAATAAATAAAATAAATAAATAAAATAAAATAAAAGCTTTAAGTGGAGTGAAAGTTGCTCAGTCATGTCCAACTCTTTGTGACCCTATGGACTATAAAGTCCAGGAAATTCTCCAGGCCAGAATACTGGAGTGGGTAGCCTTTCCCTTCTCCTAAAAGCTTTAAATTTGCATATAATTCATCTCAAAATAACTTCTGTATGTGAAATAAACATTTACATGTTCCACTGAAAAATAAAAAAAATAAAATAGTGCCATGAAACTATTTGGAGATATTTAAGTTGAATTAAAGGAAGCTATATCAGCTCAGTTCAGTTGTGCCTGACTCTTTGCGACCCCATGTACTGCAGCACTCCCGGCCAAAGCTATATGTTCGTAGGTAATAAGAAAGAAATCAAGCTTTGCAGATGAACCCAGGGGAATCTCTGATGGTTATGCAGAATGACAGCTGACAGAGCCTATCATCTTAGTAACCCTCTCACATGATAGAGTATAAAAGACTGCTTTCTCTTGTCATATTTCTATCCCTGACGTGTGCTACATGACTTTTTTGGCAGTAAAATAGAAAGCAGAGACTAAAGCAGTCCCATAAAAAAGACTTTAGTAAAGATCCCAGAGTAGGGGGAGGTGGGAGGGGGGTTCATGTTTGGGAGTTCGTGTAAAAAAAATAAATAAATAAATAAATAAATAAATACAAAAAAAAAAAA
>SJYX01023509.1:337252-352993 GCA_006410675.1 Oreotragus oreotragus | reverse complement strand
AGACTTTAGTAAAGATCCCAGAGTAGGGGGAGGTGGGAGGGGGGTTCATGTTTGGGAGTTCGTGTAAAAAAAATAAATAAATAAATAAATAAATAAATACAAAAAAAAAAAAAGATCCCAGAGTAATTCAAAAATATTAACACACTATTTATCCAATAAATAAATCTCTGAGATATCTATAAGTGTGTTTTTCAATGAAATATTTTCATAATTGGATAATTATATGAAGCTATTAAAGAGTTGACAAAATGATTAACTTTTGTGAATTCCTTGGAAAGTGAATAATCAACTCAATTTACTACCTATGTATTGACTTTTCTAAACAAAAGAAAATCATGTACATTCGAATGTCTTCTGCATCACATATTATGCCTATTTTACAAAGAGACAATATGCACCAAAATTAAAACACTGAGGTGAAAGTCAGCCTCAGATTGCTTGAACAAAAGGAAATAACTTTGTTTGTAGTAAAAAGAAAAGAAATACAAAAAAAAACTTATAAAAGTTTTTATATACATAAACAACACAAAATGTAGAACAATGAAAATGTAATAATTTGCATAACTTTCCTCTAAAGAGATCAAACTGCTCTCTAGTGCATTATCTCATTTAACCTAAACTTCCTCCCTACTCAGAAAGCAATAGAATGTATTACCTGTAAATATTATGAATTCCCATTTCCCTTTGAATAGACATAGCTCAGTGAGTTAAGAATCTGCCTCCAATCCAGGATACCCAGGTCCTATTCCTGGTTGGAAAAGATCCCCTGGAGAAGGAAATGGCAACCCACTCCAGTATTCTTGCCTGGAGAATTCCCTGGACAGAGGAGAGATCAAACTGCTCTCTAGTGCATTATCTCATTTAACCTAAACTTCCTCCCTACTCAGAAAGCAATAGAATGTATTACCTGTAAATATTATGAATTCCCATTTCCCTTTGAATAGACATAGCTCAGTGAGTTAAGAATCTGCCTCCAATCCAGGATACCCAGGTCCTATTCCTGGTTGGAAAAGATCCCCTGGAGAAGGAAATGGCAACCCACTCCAGTATTCTTGCCTGGAGAATTCCCTGGACAGAGGAGCCTGAAGAGTTCATGGGGTTGCAAGAATCGGACATGCCTTTCTGTACATCCTGGCATAGAAAAAACTCAAATGATACAAAAACTTTACAAGCAAGGTTAAAAGCTAAATCTAGGCTATGATGTTATTACCATCACAAGGTGTGAAAACACTAATTTTAAGAACTCCTACAATCTAAATGTAGTCCAGTTAAGATTATAAACAGTTGAAAGAAACCATGAATTTCTTAATTAAGACAACACACCATTTAATCAGGCTACAAGACAGAGGTTAAAACCACTGGTGGTAATTCAGTGGGCCATACACGAGTACAGGTTTACAAGATAATGGCTCTTTTGTCACTAATCTCTTAGTGCATTAGATCAGTCTTATTCTCCTGAATTATTGCCCTTTCCTCCTCTTGGTCTTCCAATTGTTGTTTTGATTTTCACAGCCTCCATCCAGAAGCCAGTCATCCAGGTGCACCAGGGATTGTATTTTGATATCTGTTTTTCCATACTGCTCCATAAATATTTTTTCAATCTTTGACTTTCTACCTATTTATATTCTACTAAGTCCCTTTAAAATTTGATCAATACAGAGTACCATCATATATTTCAAATAAATGCTTTCTAAAAACATTACATTTGCTTTGTAACACTTAAATGAGTTGTTTAACAAATACATGACACTACAGTATTTTTCTCAGACTAATTTGTTGAAATAAATTTATACACATGTATTCTAATTAAAAAAATTCTTTACATAAATTTTCCTTAATTTAAGATACTGCATTTTCATTTCTAAAATTTATTTGTGTATTTATTTATTTTGAATTTGCATCCATTTTTCTTCACTAACCCCAAAGAAAAGGAGAATTTTCATGTTCATATTTTTCTTTACAATATACTAGCAAAAGCCTTTCATATACCCATTTGAATGAAGAGTTCCAAAGAACAGCAAAGAGAGATAAGAAAGCCTTCCTAAGTGAACAATGCAAAGAAACAGAGAAAAACAATAGAATGAGAAACACTAGAGATCTCTTCAAGAAAATTAAAGATACCAAGGGAACATTTCATGCAAAGATGGGCACAATAAAGGACAGAAATAGTATGGACCTAACAGAAGCATAAGATATTAAGAAGAGGTGACAAGAATACACAGAAAAAGAATACAATAAAGCTCTTCATGACCCAGATAACCACAATGGTGTGATTACTCACCTAGAGCCAGACATCCTGGAGTGTGAAGTGAAGTGGGCCTTAGATAGCATTACTATGAACAAAGCTAGTGGAGGTGATGGAATTCCAGATGAACTATTTCAAATCATAAGATATTAAGAAGAGGTGACAAGAATACACAGAAAAAGAATACAATAAAGCTCTTCATGACCCAGATAACCACAATGGTGTGATTACTCACCTAGAGCCAGACATCCTGGAGTGTGAAGTGAAGTGGGCCTTAGATAGCATTACTATGAACAAAGCTAGTGGAGGTGATGGAATTCCAGATGAACTATTTCAAATCCTAAAAAATAGATGCCAATAAAGTGCTGCACTCAATATGCCAACAAATTTGGAAAATTCAACAGTAGCCACAGGACTGGAAAAGATCAGTTTTCATTCCTATCATGAAAAAAGTGAGTGAAAGTCACTCAGTCATGTCAGACTCTTTGCGACCCCATGGACTATACAGTCCATGGAATTCTCCAGACCAGAATACTAAAGTGGGTAGCAGTTCCTTTCTCCAGGGAATCTTTCCAACCCAGAGATCAAATCCAGGTCTCCCACAATGCAGGTGGATTGTTTAACAGCTGAGCCAGCAGGGAAGCCCAATAACAAAAAAGGACAATGCCAAAGAATGTTCTAACTACTGCACAGTTGTACTTATTTCACCTTAGCAAGATAATATTAAAAATCCCTCAAGCTAAGCTTTAACTGTACATGAATCAAGAACTTCCAGGTTCACAAGCTGAATTTAGAAAAGACAGGGGAACCAGAGATCAAATTGCCAACATCCGTTGGATCATAGCAAGAGAATTCTGGAAAAACATCTGCTTCATTGACTATCTTAAATCCTTTGACTCTATGGATCACAACAAACCATGGAAAAAATTTAAAGATGTGGGAATACCAGATCACCTCACCTGCCTCGTTAGAAACTTGTATTCAGGTCAAGAAGCAACAGTTAGAACTGGATATGGAACAACAGACTGGTTCAAAATTGGGAAAAGAGTACATCAAGGCTGTCTATCGCACCCTGCTTATTTAATATATATTCAGAGTACATCATGTGAAATGTAGCGCTGGACAAATCACAAGTGGAATCAAAATTGTTGGGAGAAATATCAATAACTTCAGATATGCAGATGACACCACCCTTATCGCAGAAAACAAAGACAAACTAAAGGGTCTCTTGATAAAGGTGAAAGAGGAGAGTGAAAAATCTGGCTTAAAACTCAACATTCAAGAAATGAAAATCTTGGCATCTGATCCCATCACTTCATGGGAAATAAATGGGGAAACAAAGGAAATAGTGAAAGATTATTTTTTCTTGGACTGCAAAATCACTGTAGACAGTGACTGCAGTCATGAAATTAAAAGACACTTGCCTCTTGGGAGAAAAGCTATGACAAACTTAGATAGCATATTAAAAAGCAGAGACATTACTTTGCAAACAAAGGTCCATATAGTCAAGGCTATGGTTTTTCCAATAGTCCTGTATAGATGTGAGAATTGAACCATAAAGAAGGTTGAGTACCAAAGAACTGATGTTTTCAAACTGTGATGTTAGAGAAGACTCTTGAGAGTCCTTTGAACTGCAAAGAGATCAAACCAGCCAATTCTAAAGGAAATCAACCATGAATATTCATTGAAAGGACTGATGCTGAAGCTGAAGCTCCAATACTTTGGCCACCTGATGTGAAGGACTGACTCATTGGAAGACTCTGATGCTGGCAAAGGATAAAGGCAGGAGAAGAAGGGAATGACAGAGGATTAGATGGTTGGATGGCAACACTGACTCAATAGACATGAGTTTGAACAAGCTCTGGGAGATGGTGTAGGACAGGGAAGCCTGGCATACTGCAGTCCATGGGGTCACAAAAAGTCGGACATGACTGAGGAACAAAACTATTATAAATACTTCTGTATCTCAGCTAGAAGGTTGATATACAACTAATTATGCCTGAGAAATCAGACTGAAGGCTAACTGCTTTGAGAGGATCTCAAGTAAATAAATTAGCTAAATAAATAACACAATAACTTCCTGAATAATACAATAAATATTAAAATAATTGAACTTGAACAAAATCTATATTTTGAAGTACTTTTTCTAAATTTTAGACTGCTACTGCTACTGCTAACTTGCTTCAGTCGTGTCCGACTCTGTGCGACCCCATAAACAGCAGCCCACTAGGCTCCCCTGTCCCTGGGATTCTCCAGGCAAGAATACTGGAGTGGATTGCCATTTCCTTCTCCAATGCATGAAAGTGAAAAGTGAAAGTGAAGTCGCTCAGTCATGCCTGACTCAGCGACCCCATGGACTGCAGCCTACCAGGCTCCTCCATCCATGGGATTTTCCAGGCAAGAGTACTAAGTGTATATAAATCTTTTCTGATAATATTTTTAAAACATCATGATCAACTTTTTAAATTATTATACACACAGTTACATTTGATAGGGTTTCCTGAGTGGTGCTAGTGGTAAAGAACCCACTTGCCAATACAGGAGATGTAAGAGACATGGGTTTGATCCCCGGGTTGAGAAGATCCCCTGAAAATCATGGCAACCCACTCCAGTATGTTTGCCTGGAGAATCCCATGGACAGAGGAGCCTGGCAGGCTACAATTCATAGGGTAGCAAAGAGTCAGACACAACTGAAGCAACTTAGCATGCACATATATTTGGTAAATTCTTATTTCACCTACCTTCTAATGTCAGTTATATTATTATTCCAAAATATTTTCTCAATGCTTGCCATCATTTAGATTAAACTAATTTCCATAAAGTTTTAAATATATATTAAGCAAATTTGGGGGGCTCCAAAACCACTACAGATAGTAACCGCAGCCATGAAACTAAAAGGTGCTTACTCCTTGGAAGAAAAGTTATGATCAACCTAGACAACATATTAAAATGCAGAGACATTATTTTGCCGACAAAGGTCTGTCTAGTCAAGGCTATGGTTTTTCCAGTGGTAATGTGTGGATGTGAGACTTTGAGTATAAAGAAGCTGAGCACTGAAGAATTGATGCTTTGAACTGTGCTGTTGGATAAGACTCTTGAGAGTCCCTTGGACTGCAAGGAGATCCAACCAGTCCATTCTACAGGAAATCAGTCCTGAATATTCATTGGAAGGAATGATGTTGAAGCTGAAATTCCAGTATTTTGGCCACCTGATATGAAGAACTGACTCACTGGAAAAACCCTGATGCTGGGAAAGATTGAAGGCAGGCGAAGAAGAGGATGACAGAGGATGAGATGGTTGGATGGCATCACTGACTCAATGTTTACTCAATGAGTTTGAGTAAACTCCGGCAGTTGGTGATGGACAGGGAGGCCTGGCATGCTGCAGTCCATGGGATCGCAAAGAGTTGGACACAACTGAGGGGATGAAGTGAACTGAACTGAACTGATTAAGCAAATTATTTTAAAGTAATGTTAAAACATATAATGCACTTCAAATGATCCACATCATTCACAGTATATTCAGTGCTTTCAACAGGGAAGCATCATGTAGTCTCTAACTTGTATCCTCTAGAAAGGAAACCTCTTCTTAGGTGATAGGCTAATATCTTGGATAACAGGGTTCACAGGTCTGTGCTAACCTTCCTTCTGATAAAAAGTCCTACTTCCCTACTTACACAAGTGGGAAATGTTCCATACTAGGCCAGTCATCTTCCCTTTGATCTCTGATTAATGGGTTGGAAGTATCTGGGCAGAAGGCATTGATACCCATTCGTATTAGTAGAAAATAAAGCCAACAGAGAGAGAAATAGAAACACAGGCAATCCTAATAACATTTCATTTCTCTATTTCTTAGTCTTCCCTAACACCATCAGCTATATATCTGTCCTGACCAAGGTTTGTAAATACAATCAATAAATATCTCATTTGATTATACTAGGATAGAGGAGTTAAGATTCTCTGATTAACATAAGAATGAAGTCCTGTAGTGCCTCCTATTATAACTCCCTTCCCCTTCCTAAGATGGCTCTTCAACTCCCTGACCCCACATTTTAGCTCCTTTCTCCTAGTGGACAGAATAACAATTTCAAAATCTCTATTGAATCTAAATCAAGTCTCTTCCAGTGATTGTTTAGACCCTTTCATCCAAGAATGAATCTAAATCAGGTCTGTTTCAGTGATTATTTAAAACCATTCATCCGTTTTTCTCCTTCAATGACAAATTCATTTATCAAATTATTACTAAAAGAGAGAGGTGCAAGAGATATATTGAAGTGTAAGAATTTTGTGTATTTATAAAAACAAAGCCCCAACCTTTTCTTACATTCATAAAAGAAACCCTGCATGGTAAATTTTAGGATATGTGTGCCAGTGTTAGTCTTCAGTAAATAATAGATAGAACAAGAATCTCTCCGGTTGTTCATTTCTTCCTGGAAAAGTGAAAGTGTCACTTGCTCAGTGGTGTCCAGCTTTTTGTGACTCCATGGACTGCAGCCCGCCAGGCTCCTCTTTCCAAGGAATTTTCCAGGCAAGAATACTGGAATGGATAGCCATTCCCTTCTCCAAAGGATCTTCCCAACCAAGGAATCAAACCCAGGTCTCCTGCATTACAAGGAGATTCTTTAATGTCTGAGCTATTAGGGACGCCCCTGATCCACTAGGTTCCTACCTAAAACTTGTGAAAGAAAGTGAAAGTGAAGTTGCTCAGTCGTGTCCGATTCTTTGCCACCCCATAGACTGTAGCCTACAAGGTTCCTCAATCCATGGGATTTTCCAGGCAAGAATAATGAAGTGAGTTGTCATTTCCTTATTCAGGAGATCTTCCCGACCCAGGGATTGAACCTGCGTCTCCTATATTGTAGGCTGATGCTTTACCATCTGAGCCACCCTAAAACTTGTCAGACAACAATTTGTATCATTTGTGTTAAGCAAACTATAAATAACCACTATGATATCTCTTTCCTAGAGGAAAATGTCAAAAATTATCCCCCTAATTTTTGTTAACTAAAAAAGAAAGAACCAAAGGAATAACAACGAAAGAGATCCCTCATAAGAAAGAGTAGAATGAATTTTCTGCACTTTGAAAATGGTTCACTATGCATTAACTTTTTAAGTAAATGGGGTTTTACAAATAACTTCTGTTTTCATTCATTATCTTAACTTTTGGTTATTCTGAAAGATAATGCTCCTGATAATATATAGGGATAGTTGCCTATCCTATAGGGATAGGGATAGATGCCTTTAAAATTATCAAAATGTTCTAAACAATTCATGTGCACCTCTCTTCCATGGCAGGATTAAAGCCATGAAGTTTTCTCCGTAGTATCATCGCAACCTGCATGTTTATTAATATTTGTTCAAACTACTTTGCTATATACATCAAAACAAAAACATTTCACCATAATTAATTTATTGTTGATGAGCTACAGCCATGATGGTATGATCCCCATAATGACTAACTGTCATTTGCATCACTGCTTCTTTATTCCTGTGTGGGGAAAAGGATGTGGAACAATGGACAGAGTCCTTAAAAGTGAACACTCTCTGTATCTGTTCAGCCTCAGCCCCCAGAGGAACTTTTTGGGAGACTTAAATGGTTGTGCTGAATATGAATCATGAAGGGGCTTTACTTCTTTAAAAAAATAATTTTGGTTTCATCAAAATATGAATGCTTCCAAAGTACTGTCATGCATGTAAATGTCATCCATTATGAGTTACTTTTCATTAAGGAAAAAAGGAGGCTGAGAATCAGCTGATTAGAAGGTCACTTTTATTTACTCACTAAATCTTTACTGGGTTCCTGATAGGTGAAACTCACTAAAAAAAAAATCTGCTAGTTCTATTTGTGACTTCTAATTAGCAACAGAAATATCAATCATAAATGATACACTTATCACTAATATCAGAGTAAGAATTACCATTGAGTTCACTTCCTAGTACTTTAATCTATATCATTACTAGACAAATAGTTTTAAAAGACTTCCAGACCTCTTGTCTCTGAAGATTTGTCTCCATAAGCTTGCATTAATGAAGAAACCCTGATCTTAACAAAAATAGTAATATAATGATATTTTGAAAGGCAACACATAATTCAAGAGTATACCATCAATTTGAGCCTGTTATATTAAACAAGATTTATTTTAGCTTCATTTAGGCTCCTTAAGCCAATCATTTGTAAAATTCAATCTGATTAATGTTAAGCCCACAGATGCCCAAAAGCAAAGAGAAGTGCCTGTGGAGCTTCTCTTAGGGATTTTTAAAGCACAGAGTCTCAGAAATAATTATATCCCTAATACCAAAGTCTATCTTATTTTGTTTCTATTTACTATACATGTATTCACATATGTTCATATATAATAAATAGGTATATATTATTTAATATACATATTTCCTATATAGATATTATATATGTATGTTCTTTAAGAGAAATTTTCATTGCCTTTATCTCTTCATATGAATTCATTTTAAAGGCAATCTTANTCCCTAATACCAAAGTCTATCTTATTTTGTTTCTATTTACTATACATGTATTCACATATGTTCATATATAATAAATAGGTATATATTATTTAATATACATATTTCCTATATAGATATTATATATGTATGTTCTTTAAGAGAAATTTTCATTGCCTTTATCTCTTCATATGAATTCATTTTAAAGGCAATCTTAAAAAAAAATTTTGTCTAAAAAATATAATTGGGTTAAAATTATCCTCCGTTCAGGCAAAATCTTTTTTAAAGTATATCTCTGATTTTTCATGGTAAAAATTCTCATCTGGAGATGTAGAACAATCTCAAATATCCTTCTTTAAATGGATTCTTGATATTTCAATGAAAATCTATCCTAATTATTAAAGATACCTTCTCAACTATCAAAATTGAATATAGATACACTGGTGGCTCAGTGGTTAAAGCATCTGCCTGCAATGTGGGAGACTTGGGTTTGATCCCTAGGTCGGGAAGATCCCCTGGAGAAGGAAATGGCAACCCACTCCAGTATTCTTGCCTGGAGAATCCCATGGATGGAAGAGCTTGGTGGGTTACAGTCCACTGGGTCACAAAGAGTCGGACATGACTGAGCAACTACACTTTCACTTTCACCCTTATATAGTAGAAAAACAATAACAAATATTCTTAGCATATGAAACTATACAGTAGTTTAAAAAGAGACTTTTTTTGAGAACGAAATTTAATCGTTTGTTTTCCTAAGAACAGAACTACTACAGGAAAGAAAAAAAATGTCAAACAGCTACAATTTGTATAATCAACGACATTCAAAAAGTCACTATATTCTAACACAGGAACAATTTAAGATATCAAATATTGTTTTCAAATGGAAAACTTAGTTTCCAAAATGTATACTTCAATTAGTGGGCTTCCCAGGTGGTGAAGAACCTACCTGCCAATGCAAGAAATGTGGGTTCAAACCCTGGGTTAGGAAGATCCCCTGGAGGAGGACATGGCAACTCATTCCAATATTCTTGTTTGGAGAAACCCATGGATGGAGAAGCCTTGGCAGGCTATGGTCCAGAGGGTCGTAAAGAGTCAGACACTACTGAAGTGACTTAGCACACACATTACACTTCAGTTAATACAATAAAAAGTTTAGATACGACTAAAATTGGTCAATTATCTTTTAAAATATCTTAAGACACTTTCCCTGCTCTAGAGAAAAAACTACTGTTAAACAAAAATAAAGGAGATAGTAAAAAAAAAATCTACAAGTTGAACAATTTTCTGGATTTTATAGATAAGTTAAAGCTTTAGTGTGTGTTTATGGGGATGTGTGTATATGAAGACTATAGAGTTTTTTATATAGAAAAACAAAATTAAATTTTCATCGAACATTCCTGAACCACAATAATAAAAGAAAATAAAGAGACATGTGTCCTGAACTCCAAGCACAAATACTACAAACCTTAAATTGTATGGCAAAATTTTATGAATTAAAAAAATTAAATTATCTGATATTCAATAACTCAGAAAAAATATATAGAATTCTCAAAAATAGGATGCTCATAAAATTATTCCAGAATACAATGCAAGGTTGCTTGTTTCATTATTTATTACTAGCTTCTAATAAAAGAAAAATTTATTTCCTCAATTTTTCTGTATCATGGTAAAATCTGTTTTCCCTGGAGAAATATCTCAAATGATGAAAAAGGGAGGAGAAGAGAATATAACTAAACACACATACACTCTATAGAAAGCTATTCCACCTAATAGTGCCTGTACAAATTGCCTATGGCTTCTCTGAACCCTACAATAAGTGAATGGTCTTCTTATGTAGGATTCTACCAATGAGAAGAGAAACAGTCTTTCAAATCCCAGGTTACTAAGGAAAGCCCTCACCCCCACACACCCTAGACCTACCTCAGCACATCCTAAAGCAAAATTCGCTCCCTAACATTTCAGTTTGAGGCTTTGGACATGCTTAGTAATGCTACTCCCTCCAGCCTTAGCTTTCTTTATATTGCTTTTTGCCACAAAGGTCCCGGTGGGACCATGACGGGAACTGTTGATGAACCCAAAATGTGCAACAAGATTTTACCCTTGGTGTGGAAGAGCAAAACAATCTAAAACATATCCATCAGCACCAAAGAAACTGGAGAAATTAACCCTCTTCAGCCCACTGCCAATACACCAAGTATGTAGCTCTGTGGACACTGAGCTGCCCAAGATATCCCTTTAAGGAAGGACTTATTGTTCCAGCTGCTGGGTGTGCTATTGGCAGGTGCCTACTCAATCTCAGCCCCTTAGGAAGTTGCCTCTGTTGCAGAGAGTCACTCTCACTAAGGCCAAGACCCTTTCACATTTAGCCCCACACCTAGTTTTGGCCCAGTGTCAGACAAGCCTGATGGACCATTTTAGCTTCAGAGCTCCCGGTGCTGTTGGCTGAAACTTGTCAGAGCTGTGTCACAGTTCCGGATCTACTTCTGCCCTATTCTCCTTCCTTCCTCTGCTTTCCACAGATGCTGATCTCAAGGACTCTCCCTAAAATAAATCTGAATATTAAACACAGCATCTTAGCCTACTTGTGGAAGAATCTCATCTACTACATCCAGTAAATGAGAGTAGGATTTAGAGATAAAACCAATTTGCTACCAGTGTGACAAGAGTTCATGTTTGAGCTGGACATCAAACATGGACTAGTTCTCATAGACTTATATCTAAATAAAATCAGAAATTAAAAAAAAAATGAGTATCAACTATGACCCAACTCAAAGTTCAATGTGGATTCTCATGAAGAAAATGAATCCATTTCTAGGAATAGAAATGGATTAATTAGCCTGTAGTAAATACTTCAACATGTCAGATTGATAAAAATGAGAAGCAGAGGGTTTATATATCAGGTCTTCCCTGGTGGCTCAGATGGTAAAAAGTCTGCCTGCAATGCAGTAATCTTTCACTTAAAAAACAATGAATTTATAACATGCCTTCATCTTTGGTTAATTTGAAATCACTTTATAAAACTTCCAGTTCATCCTAATATATCTGTATTTTCAGTCCCTGCTTTAAGATACAAAGATAAAAGAATTTGCATCTTTTACATTATCATTCCATATCTACATTGCACACATACACACACAATACAAACAACTTTCAAGGAGGTTGAGTGACTTTTTAAAAATCTAGCCAGCTAAGGACAAAGGCTAAAAGAAGAGGAATTATATGATGTTGAAAAAATGACAGGATAACAAGTTTGATGAGGAAAAGAAAGAACTAGTGACTATTCTAGGGCACAGTGGACTTACAGTTTTGATTATTTTGAGTTATCTGACTCTGTGGCTTGATACTGGTTTTAGCTCACCAACAATATAGTCCACTTTAGCCAAATTTAAGCATAAAATAACTTCCAAGGGCATCACACAGTTAAGCTCGCACAGAGTCGAGTTGCTCCGGGGGGACCCAACTCCTCTGTCTAGGTGCAGATGTTGCAGTTTCCCACACTGAAGCAGGACAGACACCAGAGTCTCTCTTCTCCTTCTCCAGGAAGACAGACACTTCTGTGAGAAAATAGATGCCATGCAGTTCTTGTATTTTCAGTTGATGGTTGAAGGCTAAATGACATGATGAGGAAAGACTGGGAAAGTGAGTTTCTGGACTTCTAACTTCAGAGGGCAAAGTTCACAGTACGGGAAATTTCATGAGCATCAGCTATTTACTCCAAAATTGGCCATTAATTGTGACAAATATCCATATGGATTTTCCCAAGTTTTGTGCTGGTCGATGTCTGGAGGAAAAAAAAAAAAATACTTGCTTAAATAAGATTAAGCTTTTTTGTTTACACCACAATGCCCTTAACATGTAAAATCATACTGTGTGAAGCACGTGGAAGGACTGGCTTTTCACACCAGAGGTGCTGTGTTGGGGATTTGGGAAGGTCAGCCATGCTTCACAAAGAAGATGCAATATAGACTAAGTTGGAAAGTGGGTGGGTTTGGGGCAAACTGGAAAAGTAGCATGATGTGTGTATTTGCTTATGAGTATGATATGAGGCTGTTGAGAAATGGGAACAGAGAGCAGGAAAAAGAATCTGTTGAGAGTAAAGTGTAGTGCTTGGCAATGGGAAGTTAGTGTGCTTGTAAATAGGAAACATGACCCAATCGGACAGAGAAAGGCCGAGCTACTGGACAAAAGTTAAAGCCCTTATGGTAACAGATTGTCTGTTCAGAATACAACCCTTTCCATCTGAGGTTTCCAGGACTGATAAAAATTATACTTCCCTTTACACTAACTTGATATACTGTAGAAAAAACTTTGATTTTCTTTTACAGAAAAGTCATGACTGACCATTTAGCTTTATCACCACTTTACCACTTAGCTATGCCCCAGTGCCAAGTTTACTCCCAAGGATGACAATATCGGAGACTCAGGAAGAGTCTAAAGAAGGAAAAGAATATCAACTGGTAAGGACTATTCCTATCTGCTGAAATAAGTGGGAAGAGAGGGGGGATATGGAAACTCTGAAGAATGAAAAGATTGTGACTGATAGAGAGCAACATTTAAGAAACTGTTGTCTGAAGAAAAGGACTAGATAGAAACATTGAGGGAGAGAATGAGGTCATGACACAATCATTGGTGAACAATTTAGACTCTAAATTGAGTGAAACTACCAGGTTAATAACTTCTGCACACCCTGAGTATTTACAGTTCGTTTCAAAGACTTTCATGAAAATGGATTTCTTTTTCTCCCAGAGTTGGAATAAAAGCCCTACTTCCAAGAACTAAGACACTGACTTTAGACACAAGTCAGTGGCCAAAATCATCAAATTCTATGAGAAATAGTGACAATGGAAAAAACAGCTTAACTTTTTAGAAGAAATGGACACCTTTGGAAGTGAATATAAAAATACCTTGTAAGACAGAAGAGTGAGAGTAGAGATTTGAGGGCTCTACATACAAAATGGGAAAACATGACAATCAACAGCAAGAAAAAGCAGGGCACAATGAGAGTTATGCCTGTTCAAACTTCAGAACAACACACCAGTTAAATAGAGCACTCAAGATGACAATGTTATAGAAATACTGCAGATAATAACATATATACATATATATATAAAGAAATACTTGAGATTTGAAGATGATAAACTAAGATTCCAAATTCCATTTGTAAGCTTCCAAATGCAAATATACTTCATTCTTGCTTTATTATATTTAGAATAGAAAATACTATTGTTGAAATTGCACCCATAACTTTAAAATCTTTGTCACTATTGTGTCCTAACAGAACCATGTTATAAAATGTGCAGTAGGCACGATAATTTTATCTGATCTACATATAATTATTAGACTTCCCTTGTAGCTCAGCTGGTAAAGAATCCGCCAGCAATGTGGGAGACCTGGGTTGGGAAGACCCTGAGGGAAGGATAGCAAAGGAAAGCAGATGAGACAAGAAGAGAAATGACACTTTCAAGCAATTATGAAAAAGAGATTCAGCACAAAGTAAAAACATGTGAAATGTAAATGTATATATATATATACCTGTGCATGTGTGGACAGAAAATACCTATGCTTGTTATTTCTCTTGGGTTCTCATTGGTTATAACATAGATGGGATGCTTTCTTGTAGCCTGCACTTATATACATCCACAGCAATTGAGCACATAAGCAGAAACACAGAAGAAGATACTACTCATTGAGAAGAAGAACCTGGAAAAGTATGGAAAGAAAGGTATAAAATCTTTAGTACCTGAAATCTTTATGATTCTTTTCTCTTGGCACTTGCCCATATGCTAAGCCTGTCTTAGCTCATCTCCTTAAACACCTAGGAATGTAGCTGTTTTGTTTCTCTTTCTGAGGGTATCCAACAACTTCACTCCTTAGAAACATCAGGGCAAGGGCCATAACCTCTTTGCCCCAGGTCTGAGATGGCAATGACCAGTGTGTTTGCAATTGATTTGAGGCACAAACCATTTTCCAAGGAGCAGACGCACAACTTCCTTGGCTACATACATTCTCTTGCTGTTTTAAACACCTGCGTTGTGCTAGCTCTTCCTAAGGTACCGACAAGCACCTAAGGAGAACAGATAGGTTCTTTGGGTTCCTCTGCCACCTGGCAGGAACCTGGGGGGCTGGAATTGGGCCATTTTCTCTCATTCTATTTTCTTCTTGTTCTTATTTAACAGCATATAAATTTGGGTGGTTTGCCATTCCCTTCTCCAGTGGACCACATTCTGTCAGACATCTCCACCATGACCCGCTGAGAACCCCATGAACAGTATGAAAAGGAAAAATGATAGGATACTGAAAGAGGAACTACCCAGGTCAGTAGGTGCCCAATATGCTACTGGAGATCAGTGGANTCTCCACCATGACCCGCTGAGAACCCCATGAACAGTATGAAAAGGAAAAATGATAGGATACTGAAAGAGGTCAGTAGGTGCCCAATATGCTACTGGAGATCAGTGGAGACATAACTCCAGAAGGAATGAAGGGATGGAGCCAAAGAAAAAACAATACACAGCTGTGGATGTGACTGGCGATAGAAGCAAGGTCTGATGCTGTAAAGGGCAGTATTGCATAGGAACAT
Source organism: Oreotragus oreotragus (assembly GCA_006410675.1). NCBI lineage: Eukaryota > Metazoa > Chordata > Mammalia > Artiodactyla > Bovidae > Oreotragus > Oreotragus oreotragus. Next base: position 337,712 of record SJYX01023509.1, on the reverse strand, counting down.
GAATGTTAGGTCCATGAATTAAAGCAAATTGGAAGTGGTCAAACAGGAGTTGGCAAAAGTGAACGTCAACATTCTAGGAATCAGCGAACTAAAATGGACTGGAATGGGTGAATTTAACTCAGATGACCATTATATCTACTATTGCAGGCAGGAATCCCTCAGAAGAAATGGAGTAGCCATCATGGTCAACAAAAGAGTCCAAAATGCAGTACTTGGATGCAGTCTCAAAAACGACAGAATGAGCTCTGTTTGTCTCTATGGCAAACCATTCAGTACCACGGTAATTCAAGTCTATGCCCCAACCAGTAACGCTGAAGAAGCTGAGTTGAACGGTTCTATGAAGACCTCCAAGACCTTTTAGAACTAACACCCAAAAAAGATGTCCTTTTCATTATAAGGGACTGGAATGCAAAAGTAGGAAGTCAAGAAACACCTGGAGTAACAGGCAAATTTGGCCTTG
>SJYX01023509.1:306565-332942 GCA_006410675.1 Oreotragus oreotragus | reverse complement strand
TTTTTTTTTTTTAAGTTTTAGCTTTACTTACAAAAGACTGTTTTGCTAGATAGAATGGTCCGTATTCAAATTAGTTTTCCCTGTGCTATGACCTCCAAATTAATTACAATAACTGAAGGAAGCTGCGGGCTCGAAGTGGTCTTCAGGCTAAAGGCGTGGTATCCCTCAGCTTGGTTAACGCATAAGAGAAGCTGGAAGAGACGTTTGCCCCCAAGTACACTGTGTTGGTAATTTTCCTAGTAATACTTAGTAACACAGGGATACTCTGGTAACCTGCGCCTTATGGGCCTCCTGCCAAGTCTCCCTAGATGACGTCAGACTGTGTGCTGCTTGGCCATTGGCTGAAAGGGACACCTGGCTGGTGGTACCACTTCACATGCCAGCGCCCCCTGTGCTCCTGGGCTCTGCCCACTTTTTATCCGGGGCACTGCCTGAATGCCCCAGTGACTTATCCCGGATCCCAGTGGCCTCCTCTCCCTGGGTCCCAGCTCTCACTTGCCTTCTTGGCGGGCTACTCGCGTTATGTGGGGTGCCCAGATCTGGCCGTGTCTCTCAGGAACTCAATGACTGGTACAAGGTTGCTCTCAGTAAGTTTTGAAAACAAACAAATAAATGCACCTAGCCCCTGGGGGTGGGGGGCCAGGAGGGAATTCAAGAGGTTCCTGACTACAGGAATTTTGAAACAACAAATGATTTCAGTACTTAATGGAGTAATTGCAACCTTTTATTGAATACTTACTGTGCCTAGTTTTTGATTTTTTTTCCCTAAAATCATGTATGTTAGTTATCACATTAAAGCTTTCTCATAACATTGTGAATTAGATATTGTCATCTCCTTTTTATAGATAAAATTTAGGGAAGTTAACTAATTTTCCTAAGCTCATACACATGCTAACTATCAAAGTTTGGTTGAAACTCATCTGACTGTAAAGCCCATGGTAGTGATCTGTATCTCATTGCCCAGTCTCAATAATATACATGAGTCAAATTCACTTTACTATAATAATTTATTCATGCATCAGCTTATATCTGTAATACTTTCATTTAGACTTTCTAAGTTTCCCTCTTAACAATTCTCTAAAGCATAAGAAACAAGATATTCCTTTACCAAAAAAGAAATTCAGACTATGGGATGAGATGGTGCCATATCTTCTAGTTAGCAAGGGGGAGAGCCAAGACACAAGCTTCTGACCCTGAATCTCATTCAAGAATTAAAAGCCTATAGATGTAAGGCTTTAAGCAATGGTAAAATATGGTCTACCAGAGATTAGAAGCAATTTAAGGTATTTTGTTTTAAAATACACTTCCTAATAGGGGCAGAAATTGAGGCTAAAACATCACTCTAGGGTAAAAGTAAAAAGCTCAAATATCTAGTGTAGAATGAGTCTAAGAACACAAAACAAAATTAGCATCTAAGCTTATGATCAAATGAGATAATCTTCCAGGTTATAAGAGAAACATGCTTAGTTACCTCAGTCAATGAAGATTTAATGTAAGAATAAGAAGGAGAAGAAGAAAAATGTTAAGTCTGATTCCTGGTTTTATATCTGCCAAAGATTCCAGTAAAGATCAGAATCCTTAATGTGGTTTACAAACCTTCCAGTACAGAAGCTATGTCTTTATCTACAACCTCATTTCTAGACATACATGCTAGTTATGTAACATAACTACATACATGAAGTTATTTCAGGGGCCATGATCTCTTGTCTCAAAGCTTTTAAAATATATTGCATGTTTTGAATTCAAAGAGGAAATGGGAGGATCTGAGTGGCCTAGCTGTGGCCAGCTGGTACTATGCAGAAGCTTTGCTCATAAGACAATAAGAAAGCAGGTAGAGAGTGATCTTTCATACAGCGCCATTCTTTTCACTGTGACCCAGATGATGTGTGGTTACAAAAGTACTTGCAGTCAGTCACTTCCTTCAAAATGAGTTTATGGAAGTGGAATGCCCAGTCCACGATGAAAAGTCACAGCAGACGATCTGGCCAGAATGCAGAGTAAACAAGCAAAATCATTAGTTATCACCCCAAGGATACAGTCACCCTCCATCACATAAGGCCTTAAGACTGAGTCAATGAATTGTTAATATTTCATATAGGTTAGTAGCTATGAAGATGCTAAACAATGAATTTGGCTTAATGCCCTAAATAAGCAACAGTCATTAGCAAAGTCATTAATTAGGGTTATGTTTACCTTTTTATCATCAACTCTAATTATTTGTTTGAACTGAGATCCTATTATTACCAGGCAACATCGCAGGCAATAAAGGAAAATATGCATGCATCTCTGAAGTATAGACTGCAGAATTTTGCCAAGCTGAGCTCTAGTCTGACTTACTATTTTAATAACAAGGCTGCTAAGAAAAGGTTTTTCTTTACAACAGATGTGGGAACGTCATTAGTGAATTTGCTAATTAGTCTAGTTTTAATAGATAAACACATTGAAGTAGGAAGATAGACTAATCACTTTTGCTAAAGGAGCCTGGTTACTGTCCATTTCAAAAACCCTTGGGCTTATAATGAGATATATTATTTCTAGTGAAAAATCTTTGGAAAATGAATTATAACATTACTGCTATATTTTAAAGTTTCACATCATTGTAACCACATTAAAACCTGACCACTGGATTGATGATCACAACAGATATTACAATAGTCTCTTTCAAAATAATTATTAAGTATATTGGAAGATACATTTGCATATAGTACTATTTTAATTGTGCTAAATACAACTGACAACACTTATTAAACCAATTTGTGTTATGGCTTAGAAATACATATAGATCATATATTTTACAGTTTGATGTGAACAAATCTGACTTTTCAATCAACTAATTAAAATACACTTGTATATTTTAAACTAATTAAAATACATTTTTGTGTATTTTTGTACACTTTTAAATTTTGTACATTACATAAATTAAGTGATATATTTAGTTGATTTTACCACTCTTACTGTTGTATTATTTTTGCTTTCTTATTTATTAGCAGCATAAGCCAAGGTACCATCAGGAAACACAAATGCTTCAATGAGCAGACAAATAACAAATTCCCATTATATTATTCCCCTATTTCTGGGCAGGGAGTAGGGGGGAAATAAGGAATGGTGATACACCCATAGCAGTAATCCAAAGCCATTATCATTCTTAAGGCTGAAAAGACAAAAAGACCATTACCAGAGCTCACTGAGGGCTATGGGGGAGTGGTCACCTGGTATGCAGAGATCACAATGGTCTCAATCTTTTATTTGATTAAACCTGCACCTAGGTTGGCTGCTTCCCAGATGGCTCAGTGATAAAGGATCCATCGGCCAATGTAGGTGATGCAGGTTCGATCCTGAGTCCAGAAGATCCCCTGGAAAAGGAAATAGCAAACCCATACCAGTATTCTTGCCTGGAAAAATCCCAAGGATTGAGGAGCCTGGCAGGGTACAGCCCATGGGGTAGCAAAGAATCAGACATGACTGAACATGCATATGATAAACCAGGTTAGCTAGTGATTTTAGCTAGCTACCATTACATTAACAAGCACACATCTTCTCTGAAGAAAGACAATAGAATAGAAAGCACTTCAGTTTATCTCTACAGATCTAGGTGCACTGTTTGGCACTAAGTCAGAAATAACCAGGCACACTACTTGGTAAAAATGGAAGTGATCCAAATCCAAAATAATTAAGCAATAAAAGAGCCAGATCAGTCAGCTCTTTATTTCATTCATCAAACACTTTTTAATAGCATTTCATGTGTGCTGGACCATACTCTTTAAGTGCTAAAAATAATACCAAAAACAAAAAACTAAACTTATTTAATCCTTATACCAACCCTAGTAAGTAGGCATCATTACACCGTCATTTTACAGACAAGGGACTGTGATGGACACACCACCCTGGAAGGTGTTTACATTTTAACACCTGGAAGGTGTTTACAGGCATCTGTAAATATATGCCTTAAATGGTGAAAGGGATTTTACAGATTGTTTAAATTAAGGGTATTGAGTTGGGGAGATTATCCTGGATGATGCCAGTGTGACTGATCACAGAGTTGCTTTCAAGAGGGAGGCAGGAGGGTAAAGACTCAGAAAAGATGTGATGAAAAAGCAGAGGCTGGAGCCATAAGAAAGCATCATAGGCAAAGAACACAGGGGTCTTCTTAAAGCTGGAAAAAAGTCAAGGCAATGGATTATACCCTAGCCTCCAGGAGGAACAACCCTGCCAACCCAGTGATTTTAGGACTCCTGACCTCCAGAACTGTGCAACAATGTGTGTGTGTTGTGCTATGCCACTGTGTTTGCGATGACCTGCTGCAGCCCCTCTCCCTCCTCTCTCGCTCTTTCCCTTTCTGTCTCTCTCCAAAGACCCAAATGGAGAGAAACTCAAGCCTCCTGCTGAGTGGTGAGTGACCTTGGAAGAAGAACTTACTACTCAGCCAGTTCTTCAGAGACACAGTCACAGCCAATAGGCCAACAGATTGACCACAGACTTTCAAGGGGCCATAAGGGAGATAATCCAGCTAATATATTTGGAGTTAATTTGTTATGCAGTATGTATTAAAAACAAACAAACAAACACTTGCTCCTTGGAAGGAAAGCTATGACAAACCTAGACAGTCTATTAAAAAGCGGAGACATCACTTTTGTTTTTCCAGTAGTCCTGTATGGATGTGAGAGTTGGACCATAAGAAGGCTGAGCACCAAAGAACTGATGCTTTAGAACTGTGCTGCTGGAGGAGACTCCTGAGAGTCAGTCCTAAAGGGAATCAACTCTGAGTATTCATTGGAAGGACTGATGCTGAAACTGAAGCTCCAATACTTTGGCCACCTGATGTGAAGAATTGACTCATTGGAAAAGATCCTGATTCTGGGCAAGATTGAAGGCAAAAGGAGAAGAGGGCATGCAGAGAATTAGATGGTTAGATAGCATCACCCACTCAATGGACATGGATTTGTGCAAACAAGATAGTGAAGGACAGGGAAGCCTGGCGTGCTGCAGTCCACTGGGTCACAGAGTTGGACACGACTTATTGAGTGAACACACACATGATCAGGCACCCCAAGACGGCTGTCTGCTTGCTCTCTGTACATCCCCTGCTAGATCAGGGCCTGCTTCACCTACACTCTACTCACTAGACTGACCTTCCTTCATACTTGCTCCCACCCCAGCTAGTGATTGTTCAATTTCAGATTTTTTTCATGTCATATATATATTAAATTATGTCTTATATGAAGTATTTTATTTTAAAGTATGAAGTAAGTAAGCATTACATCTAGTGGTTCTTACCTTTGTCTCTCAAGCATGTCTGTTTATTTCCTTGTGTGTTTGGGATCTTTGGCTGCTATCTCATATTTTCTTTACAATAGGAATTTTAGAAGTCTGAATTGGGGATATTTTACTCCAAGAAAGATTTTGCTTATGACGGAATTCAATGGTAGTGCCTATCTGGGGTCAATTTAGCCTCCTCTGAAAACAATAGACCTCGTGTAAGATTTAATTTGCCCTTGTGGCAAATAGTCCTGTTGTCTTCTGAGTTACCACCACATAGTTTATGTTCAGTTGCATGAGGAGGGGTGATTTTGTTTATTTAACATAGAAAACCATAGCTGAACACAAGATTTTTTTTTTCCTTTTTGCTCATATGATAACACTGTGATTCACACTCTTTTTGCTATCTCTGATTATTCCCTTGGGATAGAGCTCTACAAAATGTAATTACTGGATGAAAATTTACATAATATTGAAGGTTTGAAGGTATATTGCCAGATTGTATTTCAGAAAGTGTCTACCAATTTGTTCCCTCACCAACGATATTTTACTGTGATAAATTTATTCAAATTATTTTCCTGTAGCATGTGAATGCTACTACGTTTGTACGTGCTAAGTCACTTCAGTCATGCCTGACTCTTTGAGACCCTATGGACTATAGCTTGCCAGGTTCCTCTGTCCATGGAATTCTTCAGACAAGAATACTGGAGTGGGTTGCCATGCCTTCCTCACGGGATCTTCCCAACCGAGGGATTGAGCCCACATCTCCTGTGGCTCCTGCATTGCAAGTGGATTCTTTACTGCTGAGCCACCAGGGGACCCCTGAGTGCTACTACACAGAATTAATTAATTACATTGGTGAATATGACAGAGAGAAGTTAGGCAGGGTCCTGAACTACTTAAACTCTTCAAGGATACCCTTTGTTTGATAGCTGAAAAGGATCATAGACACTTGACAAAAAGTTTATAAAGGAATTTGAGGAAATGGGATCATGAAGTTAACTAGAGAGTGAACCACATCTATTTTGAAGATTGGCTGAGAGCTGATCCAGTTTACAGGATAACAAATCTTAAATTAAACATCCTCTAGATCACACACATTTTTTCAAAAGAGTAATTTCCCCAAGGAGGGAAAATTTGTACAGGAGTTTATTTCTATTAACTAAGGTAAAAAGAAGGAAAAAATGGATGTATTAAGAAAACCACTTTTACTTGCATTACTGCTGACAAGGACAAAACCAGAAAAACAAATATGCTAGATTTCAGCTGGCTAAATGATTAACTTGGCAAAAGTAAAAGCTGCTGACACACTAATAAGAAAAGATTTATTTGCAAAAGATCTGTCGTTACCTCTGCAGAAGATTATGTAACTGCATGCTATATTTTTTTTCCTAAAAAATATCCATTAACTCTGAAATATCTCCAGAAGATTGGAAACTCTTAAAAAAAAAAAAACAACTGAGTTATACATGGCAAATATGTAAGACAATATTTTTATCTTCTTTCCGATTGCTTTTCCTTGAAATACGACAATGAGATGGTATTCATTTGAAATTTTTTATAAATATAAGAATGGTGTGCTCTTCATTTCAAATCAGTTTTGACCCATGGGTGTGTATAAAATGTGGCCTAAACAAATGCTCAGTATTCTAGAGTGTCTTTCTGATTCCCTTAACTTATTTAGATGTTTACTTTGCCCTCATATTTTATGATTTTAAAAAAGTAACCTAGGATTATGTGCCTCTGGAAGCAAAATAAGGTAGATAAATGGTTAACCTATACTTGTGAAAAATGTCACATATTCCTGCTTTGAAGAAGAATTTTGTTTTCATATTTTCTTCACTGCTTCAGCCACTAAAATTGGTCTTCCTCAATGGTTATTTGTCTACATGGCCAAGACACATTTTAATTTTCTCTCCTTTGTAACAGCACTTAAAAAAAATTTATTATTTCAAAATAATGAAACAAAGTTAGTTGAAAGATCTTAAGCAACAAAACCAACTCATATTATGAATCACATGAACTATATTTGACAGTATTATTTTAAAAAATGAATCTTTCTTAATCTGGGATATTAGAGGTTATCTTTACCTGCTCAGCAGGTAAAGAACCTACTCCAGTACACTTGCCTAAAAAAATCCCATGGAAAAAGGAACCTGCTGGGCAGCTGTTCAAAGGGCCAAAAAGAGTCAGACACAGCTGAGCAACTAGGCAGCTGCAGCAGCAACAAAGCTATGTTCTCTACATTAAGAGAGGGAAGAAGAAAAAAGGCAAATTAAAATATAGTTGTAAACCTATTGTGCTGACAAAGCACTGTTCACAATGCTCCTTCCTACTCCTTCTTATTTTAAAATATGGAAGACATTGATTTTTTTTTTTTTTAAGGCATGTGTTACACCCACAGTTGGTATGGAACGTGTTGGAATTAGTTGAAATTGAAAGCCAGTGTACAAACCATAATGGAAATTGTTTTATATACATTTTAAAAATACACTGGCTTGAAAGATTTTCTTAGTACTGTTTAAAAATATTTGTCCCTCGAATGAAGAAAAGGATCTTCGGAGATTAATTTTGATATTTTAAACAATACATTCATTTTTGAATGGTCTAACTAACAATTCTTCTAGCCAGATAATTGACTACCAATGTATGGAAAAATTAGTTTTTACTGCATTTCAGTATGGGATAGATAAAACAACAGAAGCATGTGTGATTAAAACATCACAGAGGTAGTAGTATCTCTTCATTATGCATCTTGGATATATTCCCAGTCTCTCTTCAAATAAAGCTCTGTAGTCCTTCGGGCTTGAGAATGTTGCTTCATATCTCTACCATGGGTCTTAATTAAAATGCCTCATTTTGTGTGTGTTTACTCACTATGTAGAATAAAGAACTATTTTCCATGAGACTCCATGGTTGACATCCAGTCCTAATTTGTGCACATTCCACCCCCCTCACCCCACTGGGCTCATCTTGTCCAACTACATTAAAACAAATATCCTGGAAATGTACTTCTAACCAGAGTAGTATATTGCATAGTTTTATATTGCTGTTTGTTTGTTTGTTTGTTTTTTAAAAAGAAAAAAGTCTTCAGCCTTAATGAAAAACTTTTTTAAACTTAGTTGCTGCTAAGTCACTTCAGTCGTCTCCGACTCTGTGTGACCCCATAAACGGCAGCCCACCATGCTTCCCCGTCCCTGGGAGTCTCCAGGCAAGAACACTGGAATGGATTGCCATTTCCTTCTCCAATGCATGAAAGTGAAAACTGAAAGTGAAGTTGCTCAGTCGTGTGTCTGACTCTTAGCGACCCCATGGACTGCAGCCTACCAGGCTCCTCCACTCGTGGGATTTGCCAGGCAAGAACACTGGAGTGGATTGCTATGGCCTTAGTGCTGCTGTATGAATACACAGGGTCTATTAGAGATACGAGTCCTTCTTCCATTATTAGATATGTGCAAAGAAGAGAAACATTTGGTTTTCTTTTTTTTCAGTTGCTATATTTTCTACCAAGGGTCATCAATCCTTGGGAAACAGCATAGCTACTGATATAACCTTAAATTAGATGAAATTAGTGTAACTTTTGTAGGGAAAATACTCGTATTTACCATAAAAAAATAAATTTCTCTTTCAAGCTAAATATTATTTTGTAGTTAAAATTGGTCAAGCTTCAAAGAATATCCATTTTATCTATGGGATTTGATCTTATGAACAAAGTCCACACTCCATCTTCTATCCTTAATAATGATATAGATTCTTATCATTTTCTTTCTTTTTATTTTCCAAGATAGATAAATACTAATCCTTTATATTATGGTCATAATGCAGCCTTCCTGATTCCAAATTACTTTGATTATTTTACTACCCTCATGGTTTTTCAGGCTCCCAAGTCATCTTCTGAATTGTGTAAAAAAAGTTCCATTTGTAAACACATAATGATCATGTGCAAAAATCACTTGATGATGATTTTTTCCCCTGAATAACACTTTCCTTTTGATACCCTAAATTATTCTATCTACACAGAACCACAAAGCACCAACAGCCAAGGAGACTGGTCAAATGCTCTCTTAAACATATATTTCTTTGAGTATTAATTATGCAGATTCAATCATTCTCTAAATATATTTTGGATTATTTTCTCCTAATATTAATTTTCACTTTCACATATTGAAGCCTTATGCTTTCTCGTGCTCATGAACAAAATGATGTATTTCTTATTTTTGTTGATGATAGTACACAGATCTAGCCTACCTCTCCTGATACAAGTCTCCCCTACCTTGCTAGGTGATCATTTTATTAGATGGGGGGAAAAAATGTGAAATTGACCAAGAAAGATTAGAAGACAGAATTGAGCAATGCTTCTTTTTATGTTTTTTTTTTTAATTGGAATATAATTGTTTTACAAGTTGTGTTAGTTTCTGCTGTACAACAATGTGAATCAGCCATCTGTGCGCATATATTCCCTCTCTCTTGAGCCTCCATCTCACCTTCCCATTCCACCTGTCTAGGTCATCCCAGAGCACCAAGCTGAGTTTCCTGTGTTATACAGCAGCTTCCTACTAGCTATCTATTTTACACATGGTAGTACATATATGTCAATGCTACTCTGTCAGTTCATTCCCCCTTTTTATTCACCCACTTTGTCCACAAGTCTGCTCTCTATGTCTTTGCCTGTATTCCTGCCCTGCAAACAGTTTGATCAGTACTGTTTTTCTAGATTTCATAAATACTCATTTGTATATGATATTTTTTTCTCTCAGAGCAGCCTTGCTTATCACTTTGACATTTCCCCATACTTTGATTTCAGAGGTGCCAATGGCACCCTACCCCAGTAGTGTAGGGTTTTCCTACACTTGCCTGGAAAATCCCATGGATGGAGGAGCCTGATAGGCTGCAGTCCATGGGGCCGCTAAGAATCGGATACGACTTCACTTTTCACTTTTCACTTTTCACTTTCATGCATTGGAGAAGGAAATGGCAACCCACTCCAGTGTACTTGCCTGGAGAACCCAGAAACGGGGAAGCCTGGTGGGCCGCAGTCTGTGGGGTTGCACAGAGTCAGACACGACTGAAGTGACTTAGCAGCATCAGCGCCCTATTACTGTAAGCCTGACTGTATTAGTCAGCTAGATTGCCATACCACATATGGGTGCCTTATGCAGTGGAAATTATATTCTGACAGTTTTGGATGCTGGAAGTCTAAAATCAAGGTGGGGGCAGGTTTGGTTACTCTTGGGGCCTCTCTCTTTCCCTGCAGGATGGCCACCTTCTTCTTGTGTTCTCACATGGCCTCTTCTCTATGACCATGCATCCCTGATATGTCTTCCTCCTCTTCTAAGGACTCCAGTTCTATCAGACCAGTGTCCCATTCTTATTACTCATTGAACTTAATCTTCTCCTTCAAGTTCTTATCTTCAGGTGCAGTTGCATTAAGGGCTAGGGCTTCAAAGTGTGAATTTAGGAGATACAAAATTAAACCCATAACAATAGGCTTTATCTTCTTTTCTGAAAAAGAAAATAAAAGAATAACAAAGGCCACAGCTATGAAAAATTTTTGGCACCAAGAACAAGGGCAAAACTGCCTCAAGTTCCCAAGGCATATCATTATGTATATAACAGATTTATTTCTGTTATATCCTTTTAGAAGAGAATTTCTCATTTTGAATACACCAGAAATTAATGTATAAAAGAAGGAAGTACTTGGTATTATTCTTCTGGAACAACAATTTTTGAAGAGGTGTCCACATTGACCAGGGCATGCATTATACAATCGGTTTGCTAAGTCACACATGTCAATGGATACTGAAAAACAAAACAAATAAACAGAAAGGCATTATTATATCCTTGAACCCCAAGTTGATGTTTCTCCTTAAATATCTCACATGTTTCTTAAGAGTCATTCAATGTGCAGTTGCCCATCACTATCCCTGAGGAATTGATTCTAGGACCTTCCACAGATAGCAAAATCTGCTGATGCTCAAGTTCTTTACACAAAATGGCGTAGTATTTGCACATAACCCAACCCTTACATATATGTTAAACCATCTCTAGATTACTTATGATGCCTAACAGTATAACTGCTATGTAAATAGTTCTCAATACAGCAAATTCAAGTTTTGCTTTCTAGGACCTTAAGGAATTTTTCTTTAAATATTTTCTGATCTGCATTTAGTTGAATCTGCAGATGTGGAATCCATAGATTCATAGGTCTGACTATTTAAGGAATAGAAACCCACCCTAAAACTTAATTCACTTGATATTGACCTATCTAAGAAAAAGTCCCCAGAATCTCAAATTAAAATACATTATTAATAAAAAATATTTATATGTGGCTTTGGTGTAGTGAAGCCTTATGTCTTCAGATCTTTAGCAACAAGGCAAAGCAGATGAAACACAGGACAGCTTTATAATATGCTTTTCTCAGGTACCTACCCTCCTATACCATTTCAGACTTCATACAGATAAAATTTAATCTGCAAAACAACATAGAAATGCAAGTATGTACAGAAGAAATGTGTCAATCCAAGTTTCATGTGGGTTATCAGGGATATAATTAGGATAGGCAAATTTTGTGTGTGTGCGTGTTGCTGACCTATGCAGTTTCAGATATTGTTAGTCAACAAATAATTTGGGGAAAATAAGTGAGCTTCTTCTTTCAATATAAGTTCATTTTTCTAATCATTGATTGCTTCAGAGATGCAAAAACTCCCTTCCAGTGTACCAAGTTGTTATCTTCTCACCTTCTTTCTCCTCTTCCTCCTCTCTCACCTCTTTCCTCTGCTTTTATTTTTATGTGAATATATTTTAGCTGTTACTAAAATGATCAGTTGGGAGAGAAAGTGAACAAATTTTCACAATGAAAAAGAAGTTTGCTGGGTCAGCAAAGCATAAGGGGCATGCCTGAGCTATGTGAATTAGAAAAGAGTGAGCAGTTTATCTTCAAAATGAAAAAGAAAAGGCATGTGGACTTCCAAATGATTTTGTTAAAGGAAACTAATTCAAGTCCCTAACCTAGAAGCTTTTGATAATAACAGTTGGGAGAAAAAGTGAACAAATTTTCACAATGAAAAAGAAGTTTGCTGGGTCAGCAAAGCATAAGGGGCATGCCTGAGCTATGTGAATTAGAAAAGAGTGAGCAGTTTATCTTCAAAATGAAAAAGAAAAGGCATGTGGACTTCCAAATGATTTTGTTAAAGGAAACTAATTCAAGTCCCTAACCTAGAAGCTTTTGATAATAAAGAAAAAAAGTCTTCTTAATAAAAGTGTTCTCTGTTAGACTATAAATAATCAAGTAATCAATATTTGCTATGCAGTGGCAAATAATATAGTTGAGTCAGGGATAGAAGAAAAAGCATTATGTTCAAAACATATTCTAAATATTTCAACAAGAGAAGGTTCAAATTCCTTTCAGAAATACCTTTAGTAGGAAAGATTGAAGCTGATGATGAAATCAAGCAGGGGAAATATGAAACAGGGCTCTGTAACCTCCTTTTAATGGTGATACATTAATTTTTTCCTCTGAATAAAGATGGTCAATGGTCCTTCTGTTGAGCCATGGGAAGAAGACAAAGCAAGAAGCCATACGCACTTGAGAGAGATAAGATAGAAATAAAGCATCACAGAAGCTAAAAGATTCAAGTTTCCTTGTGGCTCAGATGGTAAAGAATCTGCCTACAATGCAGGAGACCAGGGTTCAATCCCTGAGTTGGGAAGAGCCGCTGGAGGAGGGCATGGCAACCAGTATAACTGGTTGAATAACTCCAGTATTCTTGCCTGGAGAATCCTATGGACAGAGGAGCCAGGTGGGCTACAGTCATGGAGTCCCAAAGAGTTGGACACAATGGACTGACTAACACTTCCACTTTTTTGTTTTTCTTTTTTTTTTTTTTTGTTTTTTACTTCACTAAGTCTGGCTTCTTGACAGGTAATTAAAACGGAATAGCTTAGTTAACTCCGTGAAAGGGAAGTGACCAGGAAGTATCTGCACACTCACTTTGAAAATAAAAGAAACTTCTTATCAGTTTTCTCAAGGTTTTCTGTTGAGTTAGAGGGTTCCTTGACAGAGAAAACGAAATGCAGAAGTAAGTTAAGAGAGATTAATTCCAGTCAATATGAACCAAGCTTCTGATTCCTACACTTTCTGGTACTGAATTGACTTTGTTGTTGTTAGTCCCTAAGTCATTCCAACTCTTTTGCAAACCTTGGCCTGCAGCTCGCTAGGCTCCTCTGCCCATGGGATTTCCCAGGCAAGACTATGGGAGAGGGTTGCCATTTTCTTCTCCAGGGGATCTTCCCAACCCAGGGATAGAACCCACTTCTGCATCTCCAGCATTGGCAGCCAGATTCTTTAGCAATGAGCCACCAGGGAAACCCACATTGACTTTATATCAGGCATATTATGGCACGTTTATGTCTGTAATTTTCTCATGGAGTAAATTTAAGCCTCTGATGAAAGTGAAAGAGGAGAGTGAAAAGCTGGCTTAAAACTCAACATTCAAAAAACTGAGCTCATGGCATCCAGTCCCATTATTTCATGGCATCCAGTCCCATCACTTCATGGCAAATAGATGGGAAAACAATGGAAACAGCAACAGACTATTTTCTTGGGTTTCAAAATCACTGCAGATGGTGACGACAGCCATGAAATTAAAAGACACTTGCTCCTTGGAAGAAAAGCTATGACCAACCTAGATAGCATATTAAAAAGCTGAGACATTACTTTGCCAACAAAGGTCCATCTAGTCAAAGCTATGGTTTTTCCAGTAGTCATGTTTGGATGTGAGAGTTGGACCTAAAAGAAAGCTGAGTGCCAAAAAATTGATGCTTTTGAGCTATGGAGCTGGAGATGACTCTTGAGAGTCCCTTGGACTGCAAGGAGATCAAACCAGTTCATCCTAAAGGAATACGCTCTGAATATTCATTGGAAGGACTGATGCTAAAGCTGAAACTCCAGTTTTTGGCCATTTGATATGAAGAACTGACTCATTGTAAAATACCCTGATGCTGGGAAAGATTGAAGGTGGGAGGAGAAGGGGACGATGGAAATGAGTTTGAGCAAGCTACAGGAGTTGGTGATGCACAGGGAAGCCTCATGTGCTGCAGTCCACGGGATCACAAAGAATTGAACACCACTGAGTGACTGAACTGGCTGAACTGAAAATTTAATCCACATTTCTCTACATTTTGTTAATTGTCTAATTTTTGAGTACTTATTAAATGTTTGATCACAACCAAAAATGTTTGGGAGGAAAATGATCTTTTCATCATTTACTTGATCAAAAATGCTTAATGTATCACTTATATTTACAATATGAAGTCATTCCCTGTATATGATGTTCCACTGTTTCTATTGAATATCATTAATTTCATTCATAACATATCTCCTGGAATTATAGTCCCGATCCCCAAGTGCTATGGGCTCAGCCATGGCCCCTAAAATGGTATATTGAAGTCTTCCCAGAGGTGATTGTTAAAATGGAGTCATTAAGTTTCATTCTAATCCAGTATGACTAGTGTCCTTAAAAGAGAAGGAAATTAGAACACAAACAACATAGTCAAAAGGAAGGCCATGTGGGACACAGTGGAAAGTAAGCCATCTGCAAGAAAAGGAGAGAACCTTCAGAAGAAACCACTCCTGCAAATAACTTGATCTTGGACCTCTAAGCTCCAGAACTGTGAAAAAAATAAGCTTCTATTGTTTACCATCTAGTCTGTGATTTTTTTTATGGAAGCCCTAGCAAGTAATAAATCCAGTTTTTGTCAAAATTTATTGAAATCTTTCCCCCAAATGTACTATTTATTGAATATTTACTAAATATTTCACATGTCAAACATATGTATTACTTTCTTTAAAAAAAAAAAAACCTGTAAGTGTTTCATATACACACATAAAAGCAAAACCAGATGAAAGAAGAGGCAGAGGAGATGGAGGATGTTAGGCTGGAAGAGTTTTTGCTGCTCTGAAACAATGAATAATTGGAAAAACAAATTTATATTAAAGGAAGAGGCCCAATTATATTAAAGGAAGAGACTCATTTATACTAAAGCAAGAAGCTGTTTAAAATCACATTTTAAAGATATTATTACTTTGCCACAAATTATGTTGTTTGTTAATACTAGTTGCACAGTTTAAATTTTGCTGTTACATATCATAATATTCTGGGGTTTCCCAGCCGGCTCTAGTGGTAAAGAACCCACCTACCAATGCAAGACACATAAGAGATGCAGGTTCAACCCCTAGATCAGGAAGATCCCCTGGAGACAGGCATGGCAACCCACTCCAGTATTCTTGCCTGGAGAATCCCATGACAGAGGAGCCTGGTGGGCAAAAGTCCATAGGGTCATAAACAGTTGGCACAACTGAAGCAACGTAGCGTGCACAGACACATCATAACATTCTATCATCCCAGTATGAACTGTTTACAATCCTACCCACTTGAGTTTAATTTCTTTTTTGGAGCTGGTTGTTGAGTCAAAATTGAGTCAAGAGTTTTTTTTTACTATACTGAATATTCTATATCTGATATCCCCAATGTTTAATAGCAAGCTTATTATAGTGGAAAGAGAACAAGCCTTAATATGAACCTTGAAAGTGTAAGTTGCTCAGCCATGTCTGACTCTTGAGACTCCATGTACTATACAACCCATGAAATTCTCCAGGCCAGAATACTGGAGTGGGTAGCTGTTCCCTCCTCCAAGGGATCTTCCTAACCCAGGGATGAACCCAGGTCTCCCACATTGCAGGCAGATTTTTTACCATCTGAGCCACCAGGGAAGCCCAAGAATGCCTGAGTGGGTAGCCTGTCCTTTCTCCAGCAGATGTTCCCAACCCAGTAATCAAATCAGGGTCTCTCCTGCATTGCAGGGAGATTCTTTACTGGCTTAGTTACCAGGGAATCCCATGAACCTTGAAACTATTAGTTGACCCTTGTATGACATGAAGTTGCCTAACCTCTGTGGACTTTACATCTTCATCTAAGGAATGGAATTACATAAGGGTT
Organism: Oreotragus oreotragus; assembly: GCA_006410675.1. Classification (NCBI taxonomy): domain Eukaryota; kingdom Metazoa; phylum Chordata; class Mammalia; order Artiodactyla; family Bovidae; genus Oreotragus; species Oreotragus oreotragus. The sequence continues at coordinate 316,689 of SJYX01023509.1, read as the reverse complement.
GATATAAGGGCTAACATAAGGGCGTTTCTGCAGTTTGATGTAGTCTGTACACATGGCCTGGTTTATAACAGATTCTTATGCATTAATCAGATCATAAATAGTCTTTAACATAAAATTATAGTTCTATCATAAAATTTTTCATATGTGTCATTCTGTATAAGTAGAACTTCAAGACTTAAAAAAAAATACATCTAATATTGTTAAATCTTGACCATTGGACATTTGTTATTTGCACAGTAGCATTAACTATAGCAAAACAGATATTCTTTGGATCAATATTCTCCCAGCTAAGAATTGCTTTCTCATTAGGTGCTGCTAAACAGATAATCAGTCATGAAATTATTGAAAGAAAGAGTTGTTGCTAACTTGAGTTGACAAGTGACATAAAGGAAAGTAAAGTATTATTAAGAAAAAAGTCTACCCTTCATTATTACTTAATTTGTTGATTCATTCACTCAATAAGTAGCTGATGAATGACTAATGTTTGCAAAGCACTGAAATGATACAGAATTTACAAGGATAAATCAAGAAGGACAGTGTTAATGAAAATAAACATAAATATGATGAATACAGGATAAAATGTGGAAATTTCCATACTAGAATTGCATAGAAAAGTCTCAAGAGAGTCTCTAGGTTGAAGAAATCTTTTTTGAAACTGACTTGATTAAATCAAACAATATAGAAAGTGTAAAGTTTAAACTGGATTGCAAAAGATGAGCAATATTTAGTCCTTAAAAAAAGGTGTGTGGAAGGAACAAAACATATATTTTAATGGAGATAAGGGAGTGCTACACATATGCACAGTAACTCAGCGGTTCCATCTAGCAATAATGCAGTTTTTCTACTGGAAAATAATTGAAAATAAAGGTGGAAATCGTGAGTGTCTTGAAAACCAAAATTAAGGAGTTTGATTTATTAGACTAAAATAGAGATTGATTACAGATTTGTGAGCAAGGGACCATTGCTCAATTAAAACTGTGACATTTCTTGAAGTATCCCTGGATGTCTCCAGTTTATGCCAATGAGGCGCAGGACTAACCTTATATTTGATTTACAAATCAATATAGCTCTGATCTTGCACCTAATTTTGGTAAAAGTAGACTCTTTAAGATTCCTCTGGATCAGGAGTTTTAATCTTTACTTATGAATGGTCTTTAGGAGTTTGGTTAACTGGGCATGGCCCAGAAAATACATCACATACAATCTCACACATATACACATCAATTTCTTCAATTATTTTTCTGTCATGTTGAGAAATGTCTACTTGTACATGAAAAAAAGTTACATCAATTCTTTTATGTCTTTTCTGTAAATGGCATAAAATGCCACTGTGCATACATATGTAAGTATAGTCATTACTCACACCATACTTCATTTAGAATAGTTTCTGGTTGATATAAATTAATTAAAACACATTTTTTTGCCATTGTTTGTATTGGGCATAACTTAAGCTGGAAACCGTCAAAATAAAGAAAGTTAAATAAAATTGAAATTACTTTTGGTTTTCATTTCATTGAAGAACCTAATGGCCATAAAACCACAGTATTTATAGAGAGGCAAACTTTTATGCCAATGGTAACCTAAAGCCTTTAAGGCTGAAAAACTTTTAGATGTATTCAGATGTATTTAGATGTATCCAACCTGAGAGTATGTCAGAACACTGGTATCTCTCATGAAAAGATGATTTTGTTCAAAGTGCCTGGAAATTCAAGCTATCCTAAATCAAACCCTTCCTGTGAAGCATCCTGCCACATTGCATATTCCATTTCCAGTTGTCAAATGGAACTCCTCACAATTGGAAAGACCTTGATACAGCCTTATTTCCGGGCAGTGAGTAAGCTGGTTTGCAGCTTATTCAGGAAGAAAAGTGAAGCAGTACCTGTGACAAATGATACCACCCAATCTAGAACATTTGTCTCCTAATGTTAGAGAAGGTTATGAGGAATTAGGGATGCTTTCCATGTAGCATGCTGCTACATGAAACTACTAAGATCTCTTTGTGCAGCAAAGAGATTTTTTTTTTCATCTTATATGTACTTGGATGACATCAAAAATGAATTTCTATTTGATGTGTTCCATTTAAAATATTCAAAATTCCCAAATTTCCTGTTATTAAAATCTTTAACTGAAAGTAAATACTTGATCCTCTGTTTAGAAATGGAATATTTGCAATGGTTAATAATACTATGCTTGCTGTTTGGACAAAGAAAAACATATAAACAAGTAGTGATTCATACAACTGTCAAATTGCAGCTGAAGATTCTGGCAGAAAACTTGGAGTTTTGCTGTGAGGCATTTAACTTCAATGGACCTACTGATTCCCACTCATTTAAATACTTTGGAAAAAAATGAAAAGCAGAAGATTGAAGTTGCTTTCCTGTAGCAGACAATTTTTCACCTCTTGATAATTCTGAAAATCTTTGAATGAACTTCAGATGGATGTTTAATTTTTGATTGACAAGAAAACCTATGTCAAAATAACTGGACAGAACACATTTATTCAAGGCTTTCTTTGTTTGCTGAAAAATTTTAATATACAATCAAATGTAATTTTGACTGCTTTATCTCAATGTTTCTGAGAGCATGTTAAAATTTCCAATTAAAATTCCTGATTTACATTTACCTTGTGTTTCTGTGAGAAGTTATCAATATATATTTGAAATTGTTTACATTCATGTTTATGATGAATATAACTTCAGTTATTGTAGCTTTTATAAGATCTAATAAATTTGACCCATTTTCATTCTTACCTTAAATTCTATTTTGACAATTATTAAGGTTTTTGAATGTTAAGCTTTAAGCCAGCTTTTTCACTATCCTCTTTCCCTTTTATCAAGAGGCTCTTTAGTATCTCTTTGCTTTCTGCCGTAAGGGTGGTATCATCTGCATATCTGAGGTTATTGATATTCCTCATTGCAATCTTGATTCCAGCTGTGTTTCATCCAATCTGGCATTTTGCATGGTGTACTCTTCATGTAAGTTAAATAAGCCATGAAATTAAAAGATGCTTGCTCCTTGGAAGAAAAGTTATGACCAACCTAGACAGCATATTAAAAAGCAGAAACATTACTTTGCAAACAAATGTCCATCCAGTCAAAGCTATGGTTTTTCCAGTAATCATGTATGGATATGAGAGTTAGACTATAAAGAAAGCTGAGTGCCAAAGAATTGATGCCTTTGAACTGTGGTGTTGGAGAAGACTCTTGAGACTCCCTTAGACTGCAAGGCGATCAAACCAGTCATTCATAAAGGAAAATAGTCCTGAATGTTCATTGGAAGGACTGACGCTAAAGTTGAAACTCCAATACTTTGGCCACCTGATGTGAAGAACGGACTCACTGGAAAAGACCCTGATTCTGGGAAAGATTGAAGGCAGGAGGAGAAGGGGACGATAGAGGATGAGATGGTTGGATGGGTGGCATCACCAACTTGATGAGTATGAGTTTGAGCAAGTGCAGGGAGTTGGTGATGGACGAGGAAGCCTGGCGTACAGCAGTCATGGGGTCTCAAAGAGTCGGACATACCTAAGCAACTGAACTGAAAGCAGTGTGACAATATAGAGCCTTTATGTACTTCTTTCCCAATATGGAACCAGTTCATTGTTCCATATCCAGTTCTAACTGGTGCTTCTCGACTTGCATACAGGTTTCTCAGGAGGCAGATAAGGTGGTCTGGTATTCCGAACTCTTTAATAATTTCCCAGAGTTTGCTGTGATACAAAAAGACAAAAGTTTTAGCACAGTCAATGAAGCAGAAGTAGATGTTTATCTGGAATTCTCTTACTTTTTCTATGATCCAACAGATGTTGGCAATTTGATATCTGGTTTCTCAGCTTTTTCTAAATCCAGCTTAAACATCTGAAGTTTTCAGTTCACATACTGTTGAAGCCTAGCATGAAGTATTTTGATTATTACTTTGCTAGACTTTGAAATGAGTGCAGTTGTGCAGTACTTTGAACATTCTTTAGAATTGCCTTTCTTTGGGATTGGAATGAAAATTGACTTTTTCAAGTCCTGTAACCACTGTTGTGTTTTCCAAATTTGCTGGCATATTGAGTGCAGCACTTTCATAGCATCATCTCTTAGGATTTGAAATAGCTCAGCTGGAATTCCCTCACTTCCACTAGCTTTGTTCATACTGATGCTTCTTCCTAAGGGAGAAATATCAATAACCTCAGATATGACACTACCCTTACAGCAGAAAGTGAAGAGGAACTAAAAATCCTCTTGATGAAAGTGAAAGAGGAGAGTGAAAAAGTTGGCTTAAAGCTCAACATTCAGAAAACTAAGGTCATGGCATCTGGTCCCATCACTTCATGGGGAAAAGATGAGGAAACAGTGGAGACAGTGTCAGACTTTATTTTGGGGGACTCCAAATCACTGCAGATGGTGACTGCAGCCATGAAATTAAAAGACACTTACTCCTTGGAAGGAAAGTTATGACCAACCTAGACAGCATATTGAAAAGCAGAGACATTGCTTTGCCAACAAAGGTTGATCTAGTCAAGGCTATGGTTTTTCCTGTGGTCATGTATGGATGTGACTTGGACTGTGAAGACAGCTGAGCACCTAAGAATTGATGTTTTTGAACTGTGGTGTTGGAGAAGACTCTTGAGAGTCTCTTGGACTGCAGAGACCCAACCAGTCCATTCTAAAGGAGATCAGCCCTGGGTGTTCATTGGAAGGACTGATGCTGAGGCTGAAACTCCAATACCTCATGTGAATAGTTGACTCATTGGAAAAAGCCCTGATGCTGGGAGGGATTGGGGGCAGGAGGAGAAGGGGATGACAGAGGATGAGATGGCTGGATGGCATCACCGAGTCAATGGACATGAGTCTGGGTAAACTCCGGGAGATGGTGATGGACAGGGAGGCCTGGCGTGCTGCGATTCATGGGGTCGCAAAGAGTTGGACACAACTGAGTGACTGAACTGAACCAAAATGAAGGTCCACTTGACTCCACATTCCAGGATGTCTGGCTCTAGGCGAGTGATCACACCATCGTGGTTATCTGGGTCATGAAGATCTTTTTTGTATAGTTTTTCTGTGTGTTCTTGCTACCTTTTCTTAATATCTTCTGCCTCTGTCCATACCATTTCCGTCCCTTATTGAGCCCATCTTTGCATGAAATGTTCCCTTGGTATCTCTAATTTTCTTGAAGAGATCCCAAATCCTTCCCATTCTATTCGTTTCCTCTATATCTTTGCACTGATCACTGAAGAAGGTTTTCTTATCTCTCCTTGCTATTCTTTGGAACTCTGTATTCAAATGGGCATATCTTTCCTTTTCTCCTTTGTCTTTAGCTTCTCTTCTTTTCTCAACTATTTGTAAGGCTTCCTCAGACAACCATTTTACTTTTTTGTATTTCTTTTTCTTGGGGATGGTCTTGATCACTGACCCCTGTACAATGTCATGAACCTCCATTCATAATTCTTCAGGCACTCTATCAGATCTAATTTCTTAAATCTATTTGTCACTTCCAACTATATAATCATAAGGAATTTGATTTAGGTCATACCTGAATGGTCTAGTGGTTTTCCCTACTTTCTTCAATTTAAGTCTGAATTTGGCAATAAGGAGTTTATGATCTGAGCCACAGTCAGCTCCCAGTCTTGTTTTTGCTGACTGTACAGAGCTTCTCCATCTTTGGCTATAAAGAATATAATCAGTCTGACTTTAATTGATTGACCATTTGGTGATGTCCATGTATAGAATCTTCTCTTGTGTTGCTGGAAGAGGGTGCTTGCTATGACCAGTGTGTTGTCTTGGCAAAACTCTATTAACATTTGCCCTGCTTCATTTTGTACTCCAAAGCCAAATTTTCTTGTTACTCCAGGTGTTTCTTGACTTCCTACTTTTGCATTCTAGTCCCCTATGATGAAAAGGGCTTTTTTTTTTTTTTTGGTGTTAGTTCTAGAAGGTCTTATAGGTCTTATAGAATTGTTCAACTTCCACTTCTTTGGCATTAGTGAGTGGGATATAGACTTAGATTCCTGTGATATTGCATGGTTTGCCTTGGAAATGACCAAAGATCATTGTGTCATTTTTGAGATGGCACCCAAGTACTGCATTGCAGACTCTTTTGTTGACTGTGAGTCCTAATGCATTTCTTCTAAGGGATTCTTGCCCACAGTAGTAGATATAAAGGACCTCTGAATTAAATCCGCCTATTCTCGTCCATTTTAGTTCACTAATTCCTAAAATGTCAGTGTTCACTCTTGCCATTTCCTGTTGACCTCTTCCTATTCACCTTGATTCATGGACCTAATATTCCAGGTTCCTATGCAATATTACAGCGTCAGACTTTACTTCCATTACCAGTCATATCCACACCTGAGCATTGTTTCTGCCTTGTTCAGCCTCTTCATTTCTCCTGTAGCTATTTCTTCATTCTTCTCTGTTAGCATATTGGGCACCTACCGACCTGGTGAGTTCGTCTTTCAGTGTCATCTTTTGTTTTTTCATACTGTTCATGGGGTTCTCAAGGAAAGATTACTGAAGTGGTTTGCCATCCCCTTCTCCAATGGACCACATTTTGTCAGAACTCTCCACCATGACCTGTCCATCTTGTGTGGCCCTACATGTTATGGCTCATGGTTTCATTGAGTTAGCCAAGGCTGTGGTCCATGTGATCAGTTTGATTAATTTTCTGTGATTGTGGTTTTCATTCTGTCTGTCCTCTTGGATAAGGATAACAGGCTTGCAAAAGCTTCCTGATCAGAGGGACTGCCTGTGGGACAGTCTTGCTCTGATGGGCTTCCCTGGTGGCTCAGATGGTTAAGCTTCTGCCTGCAATGCGGGAGACCTGGGTTCAATCCCAGGTGGGGAAGATGCCCTAGAGAAGGAAATGGCAACCCACTCCAGTACACTTGCTTGGAAAATTTCCATGGATAGAGGAGCTTGGTAGGCTACAGTCCATGGGGTCGCAGAGAGTCAGACATGACTGAGCGAAAAATCCCCTGGAGAAGGAAATGGCAACCCACTCCAGTACTCTTGCCTGGAAAATTCCATGGACAGAGGAGCAACACGAGGAGGACATGACTGAGTGACTTCACTTTCACTTTCTTTCTGATGGGTGGGGCCCTGCTTATTAAGTATTTAATCCAATTTTCTGCTAATGGGTGGGGCTGTGTTCCCTCCCTGTAGTTTGACCTCAGGTCAAACTATAGTAGGGATAACAGTGGTAAGAGTGACCTCCTTCAAAAAGACAAATGCCACCATGCTTGGTTCCCTGGACTGGGCACACATGTGGTTTTCTCTTCATTTATTAAAGCAATCCTGAGAATCTCCATGTGTCCCCACTCCCAAAGCAAGTGTATATCATGGGTCCCAACCTTGAGGACTTGATTTAGGTCATACCTGAATGGTGTAGTGGTTTTCCCTACTTTCTTCAATTTAAGTCTGAATTTGGTAATAAGGAGTTCATGATCTGAGCCACAGTCAGCTCCTGGTCTTGTTTTTATTGACTGTATAGAGCTTCTCCATCTTTGGCTGCAGAGAATATAATCAGTCTGATTTCAGTGTTGACCATATAGTGATGTCCATGTGTAGAGTCTTCTCTTGTGTTGTTGGAAGAGGGTATTTGCTATGACCAGTGCATTTTCTTGGCAAAATTCTATTAGTCTTTGCCCTGTGTCATTCCACATTGCAAGGCCAAATTTGCCTGTTACTCCAGGTGTTTCTTGACTTCCTACTTTAGCATTCCAGTCCCCTATAATGAAAAGAACATCTTTTTTGGGTGTTAGTTCTAAAAGGTCTTGTAGGTCTTCATAAAACCTTTCAACTTCAGCTTCTTCAGCATTACTGGTTGGGGCATAGACTTGGATAACTGTGATATTGAATGGTTTGCCTTGGANATGAAGACTTGTAGAAGGTCATCATGAGGGTGGTCCCTACATGCCAGCTTATGAGAAAGTTACGTTTTCAGAGTTGGGTGAGTTATTTCTATCCTTTTCTTTTCTTTTAGGTCCCCTCGGTAATGAAGATCATTCATTGCCAGCTGCTCAAGAAACTCAGGGGTTTTAAAATGTTGGAAATCTAGATTCCCAAAGAGGAAACTTATGGAGGGGAAAGACAAGGAGCCAGTTCACCCGCCAGAGTTTAGCATCAGAGGGCCTCTTTTTTATTGGTCCATAGAGAAGGAAAGATACCATTTCCCTTGTCCTTGGACCATCGGTGCTGATGTTCCTTGTTCAGCTGTGCAGCTGTAACAGATCACCTGGAACACCAGGTGCCTCCCACTCATGGATTTGGACAAGAAGGCAGGGCTCACAGAGAAAGATGAAACCCTGGGATGCTGATTCTCCATGAAAGCCCCAAGACAATGCTGAACAAAGTGAGGCTGAGATGGCGTCACATTAAATGCTACAAATGTTTGCTCAAATAGAACTGAGGTCCCAGCCTTACATGTTCTACCATGGAGGCCATACATTTCTCCCTCAAACAAGAATGGTTTCTTAAAAGAAAGAAATAAAGCAAAGTACTGCTCTTAGGTGGCGCTAGTGGTAAAGAATCCGCCTGCCAGTCAGTGCAGGAGATATAAGGGATGTGAGTTCGATACCTGGATCAGGAAGATAACCTGGAGGAGGTCATAGCAACCCACTCCAGTATTTCAGAATTTCTGTCAAGGAACCTGGTGGGCTACAGTCCACAGGGTCCCAAAGAGTCAGATGCGATTTAGCATGGATGCACTTAGGGACAGTAACTGGCAGCATAAATGTTCTTGGCTCTAGGGACAGAGATAACAAAATTCAAATCCCACTATGCTCATGCTANCCTGCCAGTCAGTGCAGGAGATATAAGGGATGTGAGTTCGATACCTGGATCAGGAAGATAACCTGGAGGAGGTCATAGCAACCCACTCCAGTATTTCAGAATTTCTGTCAAGGAACCTGGTGGGCTACAGTCCACAGGGTCCCAAAGAGTCAGATGCGATTTAGCATGGATGCACTTAGGGACAGTAACTGGCAGCATAAATGTTCTTGGCTCTAGGGACAGAGATAACAAAATTCAAATCCCACTATGCTCATGCTATATTCCATCTCTGCTCTTGGACTGCTAAACCATATGAGTGTCTCTCTTCTCCTCTGTAACATTTGTAGAGCAAAAATTGGGCAGTAGTTATGTGAAGAAAATGAACTATTGATAAAAAAAAGGCCCTTCTACAGAATGTGTCATTGGCAGTAGGTTCTAAGTAACTGTTAACTCTCCGCCTTCCTGGATAAGTCACTTTTCCTTCCCTTTTCTTTTTAAAATGAAAACTTCTGCGTTAATTATAACTTGGAGACTCTCTGGATTTAAAATCAAGCAAGAGTATAAATCCTTTGTCATCAGTCTCATTCCCAGCATGCCACGCTCTTCCCAGAGTGTCTAACTATAACCGAGGTCTGAAGTTAGGACACTCTCCCAAGGAGAGATTAAACACTGCATTCATTATGGCAGCTGGAAGGCTGCATTATTGTTCTTCCAAGAGGGAGAGATTTATGGCTGTACTTAATGAATGCTAATAGTTTTCTTATCAGTGGGTAGCAATACAAACATTTTTGTGTATGGTAAGGTTAAAGTAAACCTTCAGAGTAGCTTTACAAAACTTGAAAGCTAGTGATTAGTTCTTGACAAGCTTGGCTAATAATAGGAGCTCCTGGAAAGCTATATAGGTCTAGCTTAGCCAGAATATATTATTCTTCAGTGTTTTACAGTTTCACATCTGTCCTTTAGGAAATGGGTTGTCACATAAATGCATGAGGCTTTTGTGCTTTTCTTAAACCTCAAGGCAGTTGCACTCTAACCAATGTTATCTGGTTGCTGAGTAAAGAAAAGCCAAAAACAATAACAACAAAAAAAGCTTTCCTAATCAGTTAACCCCCCTCCCCCTCCAAAAAAAAGAAAGAGAGAAAGTATTCCCATAACCCAATTTTGTTTTGCAAATAGATTCAGTTTCAACTAATAGTTACTGGGTCTCTACTATTTATGGGAAATGTTAGACTCTTTCACATATATATGCCATTTAATCCTTCTAATATTCCTTTGAGGTTTGGTTGCTGAGGAAACTGGAACTTTTGAGAGACTGTGTGAATTGTCCAAGGTCATGTTTTCAAACCTATATCTGACTCCAAATCCAATGCA
>SJYX01023509.1:264197-290477 GCA_006410675.1 Oreotragus oreotragus | reverse complement strand
TGACTTAGCACTCATGCACGCATTCTGACAAACCATCACTGTATATTTTAGTATCCTTCTCTAAAATAAGAGCATTTTCCAAAATGATCAGAAAGTTGTTATTCCTAAAAATTAATAATTTCTTCATGCAATCTAATGCTTCTCAGTATAAAAAGTTTCTGATTGTTCCAACTTGTGTCTGTATCTATATCATCATCTATATCCACAGACAATTCTCATTTTCCAATGCAGTTATATTCCATTAAGTCACCATGAACTATGAATTAACAAACACTGAACTATTCCTAATGCAGGAGGCTCTGGTCACAACATTTCACCTCAACTGAAACCCCATTTATGTTACGTAGGTTTGTTTGTCAATGCCCCTGTAAAAGAAGCCAGTCTAATTAGCATTAAAAACCTGCTTTTCTACATATCCTTTATTATTTACAACATTTAGCAGGTATTTTTAAGAATTCCTTTGCAGATTCCTGATCACAGAAACTGCCTCTTCTGCAAGTTTAATATTTTTTATGCCACATTATCTTTTGAAAAGTGCAAGCCAGGCCACACTAGTTGAGAAGGTTTAATATTTTCCTGACCCAGGGTAACCTGACTATAAATTATTTTGACTGTTAGCTTCACCACAATGCTGCATACTACACTTTCTTTTCAACCTATCATTACCATATGAATCCACACAAATTTATCCACTTTTCCATCTTTTCCACCACTTCACACAATATAGGTGTTATCTTATATACATCTATGAGTTTCCTCTTCCATTTTTAGATGCATCATATTTTTAATTTATTAACATTAAACTCAGAAGCAATAGTACTGTAATGTATACCTAAACAAAGCTCATCTAACAGACATTTTTTCCCCTTTAAGGCATATCACAGCCTTCTTGCATGTAGGAATATTGGGTAATACGTACTCCAAGACTGTACTTGGAAGCCATTTTACATATGTATGTATGTTTGTATTTATTATTGGAGTGTAGTTGATTTATAATATTATGCTCATTTCAGGTGTACAGCATGGTGATTCAGTATTTTCACAGATTATACTCCATTAGAGGTTAATACAAAGTAATGGCTATAATTTCCTATGCCATACAGTATATTCTAATGGCTTATTTATTTTATACAAAGTAGTTTGTATCCATTAATACCTATACCTAATTTGTCCATCTCCCTTTTAGTAACCACAAGTTTGTAATGTATATGAAAGTCATTTAAAATAACAAAATCACTAAAAAAATGAAAACAAACAAAAATGTGGCATTAAGTATACAGAAAAAAGGATGCTTGTTTGTAGTAAGAGAGCTTAAACAAGAAGTCAGAGCATTGCCTTGTTTGACCTCACATGGTTAAATGCAAGTGCATGTAGGGCAACTGAAATTTCATTTCACTGTACCTGTGTTCATGAATGAACAAAAAGTTGCCTGAGTATTGATTTGGGAGATACAAGCAAATTTTAAGTGAATTTACATATAAGAATCTACAAATAATGAAGATCAGCTCTGTGTGTACGTGTGTGTGGAGGTTACAGGTATAGGTANTTGGCTTAAAACTCAACAATCAGAAAACTAAGATCATGCCACCTGGTCCCATAACTTTACGGGAAATAGATGGGGAAACAATGGCTGACTTTATTTTTCTGGGCTCCAAAATCACTGCAGATGGTGATTGCAGCCATGAAATTGAAAGATGCTTACTCCTTGGAAGAAACGTTATGACCAACCTAGACAGCATATTAAAAAGCAGAGACATTACTTTGCCAACAAAGGTCCTTCTAGTCAAGGCTATGGTTTTCCCAATGGTCATGTATGGATGTGAGAGTTGGACTATAAACAAAGCTGAGCGCCAAATAATTGATGCTTTGAACTGTGGTGTTGGAGAAGACTCTTGAGAGTCCCTTGGACTGCAAGGAGATCCAATCAGTCCATCCTAAAGGAGATCAGTCCTGGGTATTCTTTGGAGGGACTGATGTTGAAGCTGAAGCTCCAATACTTTGGCTACCTGATGCGAAGAGCTGACTCATTTGCAAAGACCCTGATGCTGGGAAAGATTGAGGGCAGGAGGAAAAGGGGACAACAGAGGATGAGATGGCTGGATGGCATCACCAACTCAATGGACATGGGTTTGAGTGGACTCTGGGAGTTGGTGATGGACAGGGAGGCCTAGCATGCTGTGGTTCATGGAGTTGCAAACAGTAGGACACAACTGAGCAACTGAACTGAACTGAACCACCCACTTCCAGATTTTTGCATTTTTTCAGTTTCCTAACTCTAGTAAGCCTCTGCTCATCTTATTCCATAACTTCTCATCTTCCCTTAAAGTACCCAGTTATCTATGATAAGAATAAAAGTTGAATTCATGCCATATTATTTTCTTGCTGAATTTGCTTATCTTGACACAGTTAAAACCAGGAAAAGAAATTGGTACAACCCACAGAACTTTTTCAGATTTCGTTAGTTTTACCTGCACTTGTATGCATGTGTATGTCTATACATATGTCTACACTCGAGATATAGAACTGTTTTTTCACCACAAGATCTCTTTTGCTACCTTTTCATAGTTTATGCCTTTCATTTACATCTCCTTCCAGTCTATCCCTATAATTTTGTCACTTAAAGAATGTCAAATAAATGCAAGCACACAATGCATATATTTATACATAAATTTGTGTGTGTGTGTGTGTAAGGCTTTTTTCTTCCAGCATAAGTCCTTTGAGATTACTCTAAATTGTTCTGAGTAGAAGTAGCTATTTCCTGTTTATTGTCAAATAGTTCTTCATGATATGGATGCACCCCGGTTTGTTTAACCATTAATCTACAGAAGGCCATTTGGGTTGTTTTTAGTTTGGGGCTATTACAAATAAAGTATAACATGCAAGGTTTTGTATCAACGTAAGTTTGATTTTCTCTGGGATAAAAGGCTAGTAGTGAGGTTGCTGAGTCATATATAAAGAACATTTTTAGTTTTTGTCATTTTCTTAAAAACTGCCAAAATATTTTTCAGAGTGGTTGTGCCAGTTTGTATTCTCACCACCAAAGTATGTGATATTGTTTCTCTTTATCCTTGGTACCATTTGGTGACATATTGCATTTTACTGTGGAATAATTAGTCTTATCTTGGTGATATAGGTCATACTAATAGCACATGACATTATTGCTGCAATGTATTGGAGTAGTTTTTTACATAAATGATAAAATTTAAGGTACTCAAATTTGCAAATGTAGTATATTTAAGTAAAATGCTATTTTCACATTTTAATATGTCACTATTTATGCTTATGCCATAATTGACAGTACACAGATAAAATCTGAAGAATTGCATTAGAAGAAACAAAACTGTTTGGAAAGTTTACAATAAAATGTCATAGCCTCAATAATGGAAGGATACTAAGCTAAGACCTAATACTAAAGTAAGTTATAAAACTGGTTGGATAGGGAGCATCAGATAATTATTCATCTTTGGCAGTTTACAAATTCCTTAGCTAACAGTCAAAGTGTATTAAGTAGCCCACAATGTGGTTTCCACCAATGACACTTTTCTCTTTCAGTTTGACTTTTGGAAGCTGTCAAGTCCTGTCACTTAAACACTTAATTCAATATTTTGTGGCTCAGTTACTGTGAAATGCTAAAGTATAAGTTATATAATTACATACTTATATAAGTTAAGTTATATGTAAGTTATATATATATTATAGGCTAATATACAAAAATATATTGGCCTATGTTTTTATTAATTTAATGTGGAAAAATAGGTATGTGTACATATCATATTTTTGCATATTACATATGATAGCATGTATAAGTGTATACCTATAACTATATGTTTAATGCACATACATTCATATATGCATGTGTGTATTTTTTTTCCTTGATAAAAACAGTCAAGATATATTGGGCACTTTTTATGTACTGGGCATTGTTATATAACTTAATACATGTACTATCTCATTAATTACCAAACCATCATACAATATAAAGTGAACACTCGGACTTGCTAAGTTTGAACCTAGAAGCTACATTATTATCCACTATATGATAGTCTATTCACTTCAACAGGGATAGAGAGGGAGGAAAGAAAAAACAGATTTGAATAAATTAGGCACTAAGTTCAAAGTAGTATTAAAATGAACTATTTGAGTAGCTTTGCAGCTTTGATAGATTAGCTGACATTTCTTCCACCTCCAAACTCACACATACTTTGAATGGTTTCCTAAGCAGAATCTAAAAGACTGTTTCATAGTGTTTCTTGAAGGCATTGACACTTGTAGTTCTTATATATTATTTATCATTATAGATTCTGGTTGTTTATAAAAACTTGATGATAAACATCTATCGCCCCAAATTCCTGCTTTGAAGCTTCCTGAATTTGTATGTATAAATCCAGATTAGTATATTATATAATTCTTTATTTTTCAGTGAATAGATTCAGGTTTTCCTTATTTGCTTCCACTTACTCTACTGATTACAAATTATATATTTATATTTATTCATCTGTGTGAAAGACAAGTAGAAATATTTTATTTTAAAATGGCATCTAAGTCAATCATTATTTCCAGTTATTCCATGTATTACTATTTAAAGAAACTAATGTTGGCATGTTATATATGGAAAATAATGTATCTGTTAATTCATTTAGAAGGTCATATTTTTATTCCCTAAACTGGGATTATTGGTTTTAACTGAAAAAAGACAGAAGTCAAGAAATCTCGAGTTTACACCAAATATCATTCTTTTTTTTTTCAATATCGTGGGAAGTCAATGTAACTAATTTTAAGGTTAAACAGAAATAGATCAAGAAATATATTAACTATAGTTAATACTGTAGTGCACACTTGAAATTTGCTAAGAAATTTGATCTTCAGTGTTACTTGATTTGAGTTGGAAAAAGGCTTGCCTTTATACTTGTAAGCTTACTCATCCTTTTAATGTCTGCAAGGTTTTTTTAACGCAATTCTCAAGGCTTTAAAAAACGCAGTTTTCCTACCTCCGCATGAGAACCGTGGACCCAGGCGCAGAGGCGGTGGCAGGGGCCGGAAGTTCCGGTCAGGAGCGGGGTCTTTATCTGGGGCGCGGCACGCAAGGGAGGCAGGCGGGCAGTGCGCTCTGAGGGCTGCAGGGTGTCCTCTGGCCCCACCGGGTCTCCATGTGTTGGCCTGGTGTGTCGGCGCAGGGCGCTTCCCAGCAGGCCCGGGTCTGGGCCTCAGGAGTGTCTCTGCTCCACCTGGGAGCCGACCTGAAGTCCAAGGCGAGTCCAGCTGAGGCCGTGGTGCCCGAGGCCTTGGCGACCAAGTCTGAAGGATAACCAGCAGGCCATGCCCTGGCAGAGCATCCCCCTTGGGCCCTCGCTGGCCTGCTGCTCTTCAAGGCTCAGGTCCAGGAAATGGACGTGGTGGCTGGGCGGAAGGAAGCTTTCAGGCCTCTGTACTGAGACCTCCAGTCTCCCTGCGTAGTGGCTGCCTAGCTGGCTTCTCAGCTGTGGGGTCTAGCAAAGTGATGGACGCTGCTGTACTAACATGTGCCTCGGAGGCCTCCTGGTACCAGACTGCTGCCAGGAACCGTGGGCTGCCTTCGGGAGATGCTGGTGGCTTCCAGGAGCTGAAGGGTCACTAGGGGCCTGAGGTGCCTCCTGTCAGCCGTCAGCAGGAAGTTGGGGCCAACCGCCTCCATGAATCTGGGAGCCGTCCCTTCTAACCCTGGAGCCGCCGTCAGGAGGACACCTTGATGACTGCCTCCTGAGGCCCAGAGCTGAGGATACAGGTGAGTCTGGCCTGGCCGACTTAAGTGCGGAAATTGTAAGATTACACATGTCGCAGTTGCTGAGGTTTGATGATTTGTTATGCTACAATGGAAGTGAAAATGAAAGTCTTTCAGTGGTGTTCGAATCTGTGACCCCATAGACTATTCAGTCCCTGGAATTCTCCAGGCCAGAATACTGGAGTGGGTAGCCTTTCCCTTCTCCAGGGGATTTTCCCAACCCAGAGATCGAATCCAGGTCTCCCACATTGTGGCGGACTCTTTACCAGCTGAGCCACAGGGGAAGCACAAGAATACTGGAGTGGGTAGCCTATACCTTCTCCAGTGGATCTTCCCGACCCAGGAATCGAACTGGTGTTTCCTGCATTGCAGGCGGATTGTTTACCAACTGAGCTATCAGGGAAGCCCAGAATATGTCACAATAGAGAACTACTCTATGTGATTTTAGGCGGAAAACGAAAGGGTAACTTGCTAAAATTCTGTGTAGCACCTATCCTTAATAACAGATTTCAGTGAAGGGAAACAGGTTTAAAAGAAGTCATGGACACCTTAGTTGCTGTCAAATTGCTTTCATATAAGAGAATTCTGGAAAATCAACCTTTGAGAAATGACTCATCTTCAGCCCCACTGGAAGAATAAACTGGAGAAAAAACTGGAAGCAGGTTTTAATAGCTCGAAGATTAACCGTTTCTTGCCTTTATGAGGAGTTAGTCTCGGAGGCAAGAGGAATTTCTAAATTTGGAAATGGCAAGAGATGTTTGGTAGCCCTTTAGGAAATTTAATAGAAGTTCCCAGATGGCGCTAGTGGTGAAGAACCCACTTGGCAATGCAGGAGACACGAGAGATGTGGGTTTGATCCCTGAGTGAGGAAGATCCCCTGGAATAGGAAATGGCAACCCACTCCAGTATTCTTGCTTGGAGGATCGCATGGACAGAGGAGCCTGGCAGGCTACAATCCAATCGGGTCTCAAAGAATCCTACAGGACTGAAGGGAAACAAGCAAGCAATTAGTTAAAATCCCCATTGTGACCGAGAAAAAACAAATGAGCTGTGGCTAGGATAAATACTTATGCAATCATTATGTCAGGGAGGGATTATGTTAACTAGGGTGGATGTGCCCTACTAGGTAGCTTCTGTTCATTCAATTCATGGTTGGCAGTTGCCACATGGGATTAAATCTGCCTTTAGCTGGGTTTTCCATCTGTTTAGAAGATTTCAGAAGCATGTGTTTGTAAATATCAAATAAAATATATAATTCAAAACATGTTTAAAGTTGTATACCTGGAGACCAGTTGTTTGTAGCTCCTGAAATACCATAAGGTTGCTTTATGAAATAGTGATGGTACACCAGAGAATAGACAAGGGAAAGTCAACCACAAGAAAAATCTTCAATTAGAAAAGGAATGAATCATTTTCCTTATGCTGAGAATAGAAGGTCATGACATAAGTTTGGAGAAGACACTCTACCAGGATGATATAATCACCAAACATGGAGGGATGATGTCAGATCAATGATTTTGCAGAACTGGGAAAAGTACAAGCCGTCCCACTTTTGAAATTTATATACCATTTGGTATTTTACTGTGTGTGTGTGTGTGTGTGTGTGAAATTCAATCACATTACTGCAGTTTGGGACTATGAAAGTAATGCTTCTATTTATATTGGAGAAGGGAGTATTCTTGCCAGGAGAATTCCATGCTCAGAGGAGCCTGCTGGGCTACAGTCCATGGAGTCACAAGAGCTGGACACAACTGAGCAACTAACACACACACACACATATAATTTTGTCCACATTTTTACATGCATGATTTATACATGCCAGGGAGTAAAACAGCTGGTTTTAGAATGTGCAAATCATTAACTACAAATCATTAATGTACAAATCATAAATACTGCTAAATAGTTTTTCATAATGGATATACAAATATACAGCCCATCAATTCAGCATAAATAGTACCATTATTTCTGCAATTTATTGTCTGTTAGTCTTTGTAATTTTACTGATTTTTGTTGATGTGGTCTATCACTAGGATTGAAATTGAATTTTCCTGATGACTGATGAGTTTGGGCACCTTTTTCGTGTCTTAAGGGTATTTATATCTTCTTTTTGTCAAGTGCCAATATCACATTGCATTAATTGCTAATACTGCAGCTTTTCAGATGTCTTTGGTTGTTTGGATTTCCATATGAATTTTGGAATCCAAAACAAAATTCTGAAATTTTGTTTGAGGATGCATTACATCTATTTTTTTTTAAAATTTTTTATAATTTTTTAATAATTTTTTTATAATTTTGGGAAAACTGACATTATAAATGTTGAGCATTCCAATCTATGAACATGAGTAGTGAAAACATATAGGCTTCATTTATTTTCACTATTTTACAGGTTTTTTTTTTTTTTTTAAGGTGAATGTTTGAACAGTATTCATTAGGTTTATTTTTAGGTATTGAAGTTTTTTGAAGTTATGATAAATGATTTTGTTTATTAATTTCATTTTAAAATATTTTCTAATGGTATATTGAACTACACTTGAATTTTGTATATTTGTATTTATTTTAGCATACTTCAGGAATTTATTCTAACAGTTTTGAGGTGATATTATTTAGAAATGTTTATGTATACAATCTTGCTGATGTAAAACTGACATTTAATTTTTCCTCTTTAATCTTTGTGATTTCCATTTCTTATTCTTGCTTTATTGAGTTGAATAGGAGTTGGATATTTAAATAGAAGTTGTGAGAATGGACATTCGTGTTTCCTTCTCAATCTTAAGGAAAAAATATTTCACCATTGAATATATTGAATGCTGACAATTTTTATATGTACCAATGGTAATTCTAAATGTTATTAATTTTAGAATTCTAAAGTGGGTGCAAGCTTTCTGACCCCTGATAAGCATACACCTCTTTACAAAAAATAACATAGTTCTAGTGTAGTTTGCTAGCAGCTCTTCATTTTAGTAACCTTATATAAAGAGACCCCATGTCTCATAAACCTTATTCATCCTCTTTGAACCAATGAGCACTTTTTTTTCCAAATTTATTTAAACTAGTAAAGGGAACAACAAAAACAGTTCACCCATTTCTTCCACCTCCTTTGCTTCTGGCAACCACCAATCTTTTCTATGAATCCATGAATATGGTTTATTTATTTATTAGATTCTACATATGAGAGAGATCATCCAGAATTTGTCTTCTCTGTCTTATTAGTGTAATCCCTTTGTTGTTGCCAATGGCAGAATTTTATCATTAATGAATATTAAATTTTATCAAATTAGTTTTCCATATTTATTGAAGTAAATTAGTCTTTTCCCATTTTTCTGTTTCTATGGTGAATTAAGTAAGTGACTTTTGCTCATGTTGTCTTTTGGTTGTAACTGCAGTTGGTCATGATGCATATATTATTAGATTCAATTTGATAATACATTGGTTAGGATTTTCAACTCTGATTATGAGAGAGGTTGCCATTGCCTCTGATTGTTGTCCTTTTGATATCCTAGTAAGACTTTGAAATTGAGAATTTTCTGACCTCATAAAATCAAACAAGAAACAAATGTATAGGTGTGTGTGTATATGTATAAAAACTCTGATTTTATATATATGTGGAATTTGGCAGAGAAGACATCTGGGATTTGATCATTTATAAATATTTTAATTATATATTTGTATTTTAGTAGATATGGGACTATTTGGTTTTCCTATTATTTATTCTGTTTGGCATGTTTTCTAATCTAAAATCTGTGACAGCCATAATTTATGAGCAGCTTCTTAGCTCATTATTAGATATTTTGTGTGAGACTTTCCAGATTCCATTTAAATTTGTCAAGTGGTTTGAAAGAATTTCTTTGCCACATTCTCTCTTGAGCTTTAAATGAAAAAAAATTTTTTTTGCCTTTTATTAAAAGGATGTATCCTTTACAAAGAGTTTTTAGTAACAAATTTAGTTAGAATGTGTCTGTATTTCTACCCTGTCCCCACCTTAGCTTGAACTAATTTTGGCTGACATTAAACTGAGGGAGGAAAGAGTAATTTGTTTTCCTCACCTCAACTTTGGTTTTGTTTTTTAATCCTGTAAGGAGAGTCACTACCTGGCTATGACTGACACAGATAATTTCGCAGCATAAGCATTCCTGAACTTCCTTACTCAAAAGTTGTTTATTTGTAAGAGCTTTGCTCTCACAGTCAGGGGAACCATAAATTCTAGCCATGTGTAGTGACAGCAGATCAGATAAATGATGAATAAATCCTAGTATACTTCCAGCATGGACACCTGCCAAGGAATAAGGGTGCTTTCACACTATGGAAGATCCCAGGGTTATTAGGAAACCGTGAGGGAGAGTGGTAGGCTAAACAGATTGATGTACTCTCAAATTGATTGAGATTAAAGTTTTACCTACTGACAATGTAAAGATTAAAGTGAATTACAGAAAAGATTTTTTAAAGTTATAGTTTTGAAGCAGGAGTTTGAAGTACAGATTTGTATTCACTCTACCACATACACACACACACACTATTTTTTTTCTTACTGATATTGAATACAGGATTCATGTCTTTTTTAAGTATATCATGTTTCTGTTTGCATTTTAGTACATGTATATCTACTGTATTCATTTGAAATGCTTCACGGTATTTTATAGCATAGGTAGTGTATAAATTATGTAACTATCTCCCCTGGGTGTGTACTGGGATCTTTTTCTGTTTATATTATCAAAAACAATATTGTGAGATCCTTAGTAATTATTCCTTTTCTTTCTGTGGGAAGAGTGAACAATCTGCCGAAGGGAATATCCTTTTATCACTCTAAGATAGTAGATTCAATAAATAGCTCATGGTTGCTTTCCAAAATGTCTTGAGGATACTCATTTTTACTTATTTTTCTGTAGTCAAAAAATAAGCTATGTGAAATCTAAACCAAGGTATATATGGGGCTAATTGTTTTTAAATTACAGTTTACCTGATTTAAATAAAGGGGAATGTTTATATCTTTAGATACTGTTCTCTTAACTTGATAGCCCTTTTTTGCTCTTTTTTTTTAAAAATTCTAGAGTTTTAAAATTAAGGTTACAAATAAGCCCATCAATAGTTGGGTTTCCCTAATGACAAATTTCTATTCATAATAATCTTTTTCCTAGGTCATTATACTAATTACATATCTTTTTCTTTCATTCAACTCTTTAGCAACATAAATAATACTTTCTAAGGAGATTTATTGCCTATAAACAACTTGAACAATAAGTTCTCAGCAAAAGCATTTAATTTTACTTTAGCT
The DNA here is from genome assembly GCA_006410675.1 of Oreotragus oreotragus. Classification (NCBI taxonomy): domain Eukaryota; kingdom Metazoa; phylum Chordata; class Mammalia; order Artiodactyla; family Bovidae; genus Oreotragus; species Oreotragus oreotragus. The sequence goes on along the minus strand of SJYX01023509.1, from coordinate 279,450 downwards.
AAAAATTTATAGTTTGAAAGGAATACTTATAACTGACAACTATCTAATGTTTCAAGTGCTCCCTCCTGCATCACTGTGCACATCAAAACTATGACTAACAAATTTAATTGAATATTTGTAAGGTGATGGTTTGGTAGTCTTATTTAGTAAAAAGCACAGTTTCTGTCTTGTATCTTGAAAGAGTATACTCTTTACAACATAGTATAGGAAAATAATGTTCCACCCTGAATTTTCTGTTTTTTTAAACATATATATTGAGTTGTTTCGGAGAAGGCAATGGCACCCCACTCCAGTACTCTTGCCTGGAAAATCCCATGGATAGAGGAGTTTAGTGGGTTGCCATCCATGGGGTCGCTAAGAGTCGGACAAGACTGAGCGACTTCACTCTCACTTTTCACTTTCATGCATTGGAGAAGGAAATGGCAACCCACTCCAGTATTATTGCCTGGAAAATCCCAGGGACGAGGGAGCCTGGCGGGCTGCTGTCTATGGGGTGGCACAGAGTTGGACAAGACTGAAGCGACTTAGCAACAGCAGCAAGGTGATGATATATTTTACCCAAGAATAATTTCAACTTGGTTATCAATTTGGCAAGTAAAATATTAGACTGAAAATGAGCATATGTTGATGGTGAAGTGGCCAATAAAAGTGCCTGCGGTTAGAGTGGTTAAAATATTTTCACATTTCTTTCAGCATCTTTATGAAATGTCTATAATAAATATATAGTAATTGTCATTATGATACTTACATGCAGTGTTATAGATGCTTGATTTTGGAATATTTTGCTAAAACTTCCATCTCCTTTTATACACCTCTTTTTTTTTCTATGTTATTTGCAATATAACTAAACAGTATGAAAATGCCATTCTTGAGGTCTAGTTGTAATATGAATGAAAATAACATTTGCAGAGATTATATAGTGCATGATTTATTTGTTCTTTCAAAGCTGTTCGTGGATCACCTACAATAGCTCTAGTTACTATACTGGATGATTGTGTTAGGATGAAACAGAGGTTATGCTTCATTTTAGTTCAGCAAATACAAGTCACCAATGGCACCCCACCCCAGTACTCTTGCCTGGAAAATCCAATGGACGGAGTAGCCTGGTGGGCTGCAGTCCATGGGGTCGCTAACAGCTGGACAGACTGAGCGACTTCACTTTCACTTTTCTCTTTCATGCATTGGAGAAGGAAATGGCGGCCCACTCCAGTATTCTTGCCTGGAGAATCCCAGGGACTGGGGAGCCTGGTGGGCTGCCGTCTATGGGGTCACACAGAGTCGGACACGACTGAAGTGACTCAGCAGCAGCGAGCTTTATAAGAAGTAAACCTGCTGTCATGCAACAAATTTTGAAAATAAGAATGTATAGTAATGGTTAATGTTAAATATAAGAAGTAAAAAGCAAATCCTGACTCCTATACCAGTTGAAGTTTTATGTGTTGGTGGCAGATTAATTTCTACATCAGTAAACAAGTGAAATGCTCCATATTGTACAGTGGTGTCACATTCTCTTAGCTTAGATAGTTGCTGTCTAAAATTTTGAGAATGAGACTCAAATATTTGCTAGTAAGACTGGAGGCTGAATGAGGAGAAAACATGGGACCTGTTTGGGACTGACTCTACAGAGGTCTTGGTTAAGGCACCTGAGCAGAAGTCCAGCTAAGACTGGAAGGCAAAAGCATTTCTCATATGAATATCTGTTTTCTGTAATAGCTCATTTTAGTTTCAAATGGAAAGGAAAAGAGTGAAGAAAATCTGGGATGTTTTCCGAAGGATGAAGTGTGTAAAATATGTAAGTTGGACAATGAAGTAAAAAAAAGAATTGAAAAGAAAACCTAAGCACAGAAAGTGCTAACACCCTAATTATAAATGTTGAGAGCAGAATTCTTTGTTCATAATTCATTTTCACCAGAAAAGTGCAGGCAGTACAAGCAGTAAGCCAGAATATGCAAATAGGAGTATCATGATGAACTCATTCTGGTAGAGATGACCACCATAAAATGCTAGGCTCATAGATGGAAAATTTTGCGAAGATTAGCAATGCAAGACCAAACACCTGGAGAGAACAAAAACCTGAAGCTATCCTTTTTTTTTTCTTTATTCTTTCTTAAATTTGACCTCATTATTCCTTCACCTTTTCAAAAATTACTTGCTATTTTCTTAGACTTAGAATAGTAAGTTTGTACAGATAGAAACATAAGGCCTTGGGAATGCTTAAAGCCTCAAGGCTCACAAAATAGATGTGTAAAAATTAAACTTTTTCTAAAGTAATGGGAATTAGATGTCTGACCTGTTTTCTAAACTTTTTTCTTTTAGTAGATAAAAGAAGTTAGCCAAGTGAACAAGACAGAGACCCTGCAAAGAAAAAATTCTTTAATATTTTATTCTCAGTTCCTGTGTAGCATGAAGATATGTGACTGGCCATATGGCCTACATGATTAAGGAGATTGTTTTATTCAGATTATTGTATAGAAAGATGATCATTAATAGGGAATGTCTCAAAGAAAAGGAAATGGGTTTGGGGTTCAGTGGAGCCAGATAAAGAAGGCAAATTTGAATTTACAGGAGCTGTGAACAAGAAGGGACAGTAAGTCCTATAGAGAAGGGTATGTCTTCTGGAATTAGCTCATTCTGGAATACAGAACTTTGTGTGTTGGATGGGGGCAGAGTGTTTAAGCATCAGTAATCTCTGGGAACACTGAGCCCGGGTTAAGTTCCACATTCACTTTACATGACCTGGATTCAACTGCAAAAGTACTTTAAACTTCATTGTCTGTTGTTTTGTTCAGTATCTGCTAAATAAGGTCTGAAGCCATAAATTCCTTTTAAATGTCATTTCTAGGAAATAATACTAATTATCCTGAGGCATTGATTTTTTCCCCTTTATTATGTAATGAGAATTATATGAAATCATTATAGTTTTCCTGTACCTAATATGAGCTAAAGTGAATACTGAATTTAAGTGACTATACACACACACACACACACACACACACACATAATAGTATGTATTGTTCTCCATTATTTCCATAGCATTCTTCATAAGCATTCTATGTTAGCAGTTTTATTACGTCCATCTATTTTTTTACCATCACGCATGTCTTCTTGGAAGGAAACAACATAGAATCAATACTCTTAGCTCAATGAAATCTAGGGCTAATCAACTTCTTTTTATTGCTTCATTAAAGCTTAGTTTGTATTTGTTGTAATTATTCATGAACTATAAACAAATTGAGTTGGATCTGTAGGGGGTGCACAATAGCAGAGCAAGAATTATGTAGCTATTGGTGACAATGACCGTATAGGAATAGGAATTATCAGAGTGAAGAGGTATTTGGCAAAAGAATGTAAGGTAAATGGTTAGGGAATAAAAGAATAATTCTGAAAACCATATTATCTCAGTGATATACTAAGTCAATGCTTAGACCAAAATGCTTCAGAAATATTTGTGAAGTCTCCTTTTATAGTATTGTTTCAATCTGTGCACTCTCATCACTTGACTACGAGAGATTGGGAATGTCAAAAGTAAAAACTTGAAAATGACTCAGATGCAATTTACTAGAGTTCCTTCTACTCATACACTTATTACAGTTCTTTAGATTTTGATACTTCACCTTTCCTATAATAGCAACAAGTAAATATTCATTGAGAAGAGAAAAGAGATTACATGCTGTATAACAAGTAACATTTTTATACATTATCTCTTTAGTTTATGCTATCTGTGAGATAGCCCAGTCCATAGCAGTACTGATAAAATTGTGGCCTTACTTTCTTTGGAAACTGGTTGAAAATGTATACTCTGAGGCCCAAACTCAGATAAAAAAAAAAACAACAGTCTCTGGATTCTGTACTATCCAAATGATTCTTATAAAACTAAAATTTGAAAAACACTGACTTATACCATTTTATCACAACAAACTGTGGAAAATTCTTAAAGAGATAGGAATACCAGACCAGCTGACCTGCCTCCTGATAAATCTGTATGCAGGGCAGGAAGCAACAGTTAAAACTGGACATGGAACAACAGACTGGTTCCAAATATGGAAAGGAGTACATCAAGGCTGTAAATTGTCACCCTGATTATTTAACTTCTATGCAGAGTACATCATGAGAAACGCTGGGCTGGAAGAAGCACAAGCTGGAGTCAAGATTGCCGGGATAAATATCAATAACCTCAGATATGCAGATGAGACCACCCCTATGGATTAAAGCAAAGAAGAACTAAAGAGTCTCTTGATGAAAGTGAAAGAGGAGAGTGAATGAGTTGACTTAAAATGCAACATTCAGAAAACTAGGATCGTGGCATCTGGTCCCATCACTTCATGGCAAATAAATGGGGAAACAGTGGAAACAGTGACAGACTTTATTTTTTTGGGCTCCAAAATCACTGCAGATGGTGACTGCACCCATGAAGTTAAAAGATTCTTACTCCTTGGAAGAAAAGTTATGATCAACCTAGACAGTGTATTAAAAGGCAGAGACATTACTTTGCCAACAAAGGTCCATCTAATCAAAGCTATGGTTTTTCCAGTAGTCTTGTATGGATGTGAGAGTTCGACTATAAAGAAAGTTGAGTGCCAAAGAATTGATGCTTTTGAACTGTGGTGTTGGAGAAGACTCTTGAGAGTCCCTTGGACAGCAAGGAGATCCTTTCAGTCCGTCCTAAAGGAAATCAGTCCTTAATATTCACTGGAAGGACTGAAGCTGAAACTGCAATACTTCGGCCACCTCATGCGAAGAACTGACTGATTGGAAAAGATCCTGATGCCAGGAAAGATTGAAGGCCGGAGGAGAAGGCGACAACAGAGGATGAGTTGGTTGAGATGGCATCACCAACTCAATGGACATGAGTTTGAATAAACTCGAGGAGCTGGGGATATACAGGGAAGCCTGGTGTTCTGCAGTCCATGGGGTCACAAAGAGTCGGACATGACTGAGCAACTGAACTGACTGACAATGCCATTTTAATGGTGGAGGAGGGAAGAGGCATCAGAGATATGAAACAATCAGCTTGATGTCCTGGAGCTGGTGAATTGTAGAATGGGAGTGGGGACTGAAATGAGAAAAAAACTCCTCTTTCCATCAGAAACTCCTGTATCTGTATTTCACTAATTCATAAGTCCTTTCTGTGATCAGCTTGCCAATGGTGGAGGAGGGAAGAGGCATCAGAGATATGAAACAATCAGCTTGATGTCCTGGAGCTGGTGAATTGTAGAATGGGAGTGGGGACTGAAATGAGAAAAAAACTCCTCTTTCCATCAGAAACTCCTGTATCTGTATTTCACTAATTCATAAGTCCTTTCTGTGATCAGCTTGCCTGCTCAGTCTCTCTCATTTCACCTGTTCTTTGACTTCATCAGCTCCATTAATATATTTATCTCCCTACTTTCTCCTACTTTCAGTTTTTGGAAGGGCATCTCTGGAGGCTTAGACGGTAAAGAGTCTGCCTGGAGTATAGGAGACCTGGGTTTGATCCCTGGCTTGGGAACTTCCCCCAGAGAAGGAAATGGCTCACCACTCCAATATCCTTGCCTGGAAGATTCCATGAACGGAGGAGCCTGGAAGGCTGCAGTCCATGGGGTTGCAAAGAGTTGGACACGACTGAGCAACTTCACTTTCACTTTCTTCCACTTTCTACTTTCGCCTTATTGAACAGAACTTCTCATTTCCCTTATTTCTTTGTGAAGTTTAGACCATGATGAATCATTTCGACTCGTTTCTTTCTAATTTTCTAACCTCACTTACTTGATGTTCTCTCTGTGAGGTCTCCATGCCGAAACTCCCAAGTCATATGTACTTGTGTTGTGATTACATACAGGCAGCTTGACAATGCTAAGAACAATTGCTTTAACTTTTCAGCAGAGGTTCCATAATGATCACCATCCACAACTAGATCTCAGCAATGAATGTCAACTGTTATTCCGTATTTCCCTTGATGATTCTCTATCAAAAATTTCACCATGTCTGTTTTGATTTTCTGTAGTTGTGTCAAACTGTGCTGACTCTACCATCTCCTTCCTCTCTCTCAGGATATAACTTTGTCTTCTGTTTCTCAGATGAAATAGAAGCAATTATATAGTAACACCTTCACATCGTAAATGTACCAGCCTAATTAAATTTGTACCATACACTCTCTCCCTGCTTTCACAGTGGAAAAGGGATGCAGTCTCTTCATCCTGAACTTTGTATCATATATTCTGTCTTCTTCAGATGAACATTCCTTCTTCAGTCTTTCTTTTTAACTTTTCTCTTTATTTTATATTATCACTATTTATTATATATTGTCACCATTAAATATACTTAAGACTTTCTTATACCATAAACTCAATCTCAGTAGCTAACACTGCCTGTCATTAAATTGCATAATTCAGAGTTCTAGGATATTTTGAATTCTTTATGTTATACTCATTCAATTAATAAATATATATTAACTATATGTCCAAGATGCTGTTATTATAAATATCTTACGTAGTATTTCTTTTCTGCATGCGTGCATGCTCACTTCAATCATATCCAACTCTTTGTGACTCCATGGACTGTAGCCTGTCAGGTTTTTCTGTCAGTGGGATTCACCAGGCAAGAATACTGGAGTGGCTTGCCATGCCCCAGGAGATCTTCCCCACCCATGGATCGAACCCACGTCTCTTCTGTTTTATTCATTACAGGTGGATTCTTTACTGTTGAGCCACCAGGGAAGCCCTTTCCTTTTTACTTACTTCTAATCAGTTTCCATGTATTCACCTGCCACCATTATTTTTTTTTTCCCCATCAGCATCTAGAGTGGGGAAAAGAAGATAAAACTCATCATTACATTCCATTTTGAATGCCATTTTATTTCCTTTAAGAGCAAGTATGTATCTTGAAAGAGCTGGAGTGTCTGCTTTTGACTGTTTTTATTTATTTATTTATTTATTTATTTTTTTACACGAACTCCCAAACATGAACCCCCCTCCCACCTCCCACCCCACATCATCCCTCCAGATCATCCCCATACACCAGCCCCAAGCATCCTGCATCCAGTTTAGAGTCCATTCCTTTAATTCAGCACCGTCTTTATTTGCATCTAAGTCTTTAAACTTTCTGTTTCTTCTCTTTGAACCCTCTCATAATTCATCTGGCTAGCTGCCACCAAACATTCTTATCATCATCTTTGTACTATCTCCTGAGGAGGACAAAGGCTTGTGTCCTTGTGGTTTACTAACAAATTAGAGTTGTGGTTCATTTCAAAGGATTTATTATTGTCAGTGTATATTCAGTGTATATACTCTCTGTGTGAAAAGATAATTTTCAAAAGAAAGTGTCCTATGAGTGTAAAAAATAAATATGTTTAGGATTTAACGTAATGAATTGTTAAGATGGTGTTTTAACGAAGTTAATGGAGACTCCAAAGAACACGTTTACTGTTTAGAAATTTCAAAATGAGTATGGATATGGAAGCAGTGAAGGGTGTTTACATGGTGCCTGATGGAAGTCAATTAAACAGACTGAATTGGAAATAATTTTACATATCTATTGGCACTAATTATTTTTCACTGCTATCAGATGTCTACAACTTACAGAGTTTTTGTAAAACAGATCTGAAGAAAGGAAAGATAAGAATTGAATAGCCTTGAAGAGCATGCTGTGCAATGCACATGGAAGCATCTTTCTCTGCACCCAAAAAATTGCCAACTCAAAGAGAGAACAAACATGTCACCTCTGTTCATAAAATATATTCCTAGAATCTATTAAGGCACCTACCTTAAAATAGGTATAAAATTATTCATTACAATTATATTATCTCTTCTAAATTTAAAAAACTTTTATTTTTAATTGGATGAAAGTTGCTTTACAATATTGTGTTGGTTTCTGCCATATAGCAATATGAATCAGCCATAGGTATAAGTACGTCCTTTGCCTCTTGAATCTCCCTCCCACCCCTCTAGGTTGTCACAGAGCACCAGATTTGAGCTCCCTACATCATACAATAAATTTCCACTGGCTATAGACAATATCTATTTTGTGAGAGTTAATTTAAAATATTTAATTCCTCCAGTAGATAGTCCATCTGCATATATACAGGTACCTCAAACATGACAATATGAAAACGTACATCATGTGTTCATCTAACTACATATTTCTTCAATATTCCAGATTAGTTAATGATTCTGTTGAGAATTCAACAAAATATCTAGATTTCCAAGATTTATATCTATATGTCATCCTGAAACTATGTACAGGGCATCTAAATCATTCATATACATTTAATTTATAAGTTATTTTCAGTTTACAAATTTAAGACTTTTATATCATATCACCTAACTTTTATATTTTAATAACTGTGAAAATCCTGTCTGTGCATTATGCATGCTTCTGTAATTTCTCTGCCTTTCACATCTTACAGCATCAAAAAACCTTTTGACTTGTTAAGCTCCATCTCAGTAATCTCTATGAAGACTGTCTTCATTCAACACCAGTTTACAGTCCAAGCTTCAGCCCCTTCTGCACTAAGAAGAACTGCTTATCTCAACCTTCGTGCTACCACAGTTTTTGGGACATGTTACATTCCTCTATTATGATGCTCCATATGCTTCCCTGGAATTATTTTGATATAACTGTGTCATATTAATCTATAATATCTGAGGGGATAGAAAATCTACACCTTTTATCTTTGAAACTCAATTTGCTAAGACTAAATCAATAAAATAATGAATAATGTGCAGATAAACCAATTCCTCTAATTTTTAATAGAGACAATATCTAATTTGCCTTTTGTTGCAGAATAAAACTTCTTCTTTGGGATGATATACTAGGGGAAAGATAAAAGTTCAACTAAATTTCTTAAGGTTTTCAAAAGCATTTTCAATCTCAAAAACCATAATGATGAAAGAAACACATATATGGGTTTCAGGGTTGTAATTGATGCAAAACCATGGCCAACAACTTTTTGCTTAAAATGGATATTGTAAATGTTTCAATCACTATGGAATAGAAGACATCAAAGATTTTGTCTGGAAGTACTGCTTTCTAAACAGCACAGTCATGTAATTTGTTTTTCTTTTTCAACAAAAGTGTCAGATTGCAGTGTAATAGCTCAGCATGAAGACATCTCCAATGGTGAATTTCACTAAGGGTTATGGAGTCAGAGTTATAAAAACCAGCAGATGACTTTGGCTCTTCCTAACTCACTTCTAGAAACTGGAAAGAGTGCAAAGTATAAACAAATATTTACTGGAAATGAAACACTCTGAAGCAGAATGACAGACTATATTTGTATACTATAAAAAAAGAATCTAGACTCCTCTAACAAGTTGGCTTTTCCTCATAGTCCTGACCACTGACCTGTACAAAACATAGTTTGATTTTGTCCTTTGTGTCTTTTTCTTCATTATCTTTGCTATTACAGTCAAGTATCTACTCCCCATCCATGTGAGTTTTTAGTAAGATGATAGGTTTTATACATTCAGAAAGTTTTAGAGTGTCTGGTCAGAGATGGAATAAGAAATCCTGTTTCTAACTAGTTCAACATCTTATAGAGTGCTTTGTACAAGACATTAGTCTTGTGACATTTCAATGCTTGGAGGTAAATGCTTGATAAAATTAATCATGTTCCTTTAAAAATTTTTTTCTCAAATTATTTAATATAATGTGCTTTCCAAATTTCCTTGAGAGCAAAGGGCATAACTCTCTTTCCAGTCACATTTGATGATGCTTTCGTTTCCTGAAGAAGCAATTGCAGACATATTTTATAGAATGTAATAGGAAATGATACTCTATACATATAAACTTGTTTTGAAACAAACATAATCAGAAACCATCTCATCTTTTAGTATCTGATAATGCTGATTTCTTCTCATTTTTCACCTTCAGTAATTTTTATTTTTATAAATGTTTCTAACAAAGGGATAAATATTATATACACCATTCTATTCACATAGACATACACTGATACGTTTTTTTTATTGCCCATGTTTTTTTTTTTAAATCTTGGCCAGGCTTATTTTTCTGTAGATTTGCCTAGAGACTTTTGGATTTGCTTTTCATGTGGTCTGAACAATGAACACGTAGTTGTTCAGTCATCAAATATGAAGTACACTTTGATGAGGCTAGGGATGGGATTGGCTAGGCTAGGGATGTTTCTAATAGAGATCATTTATTTTCCAGAAGAACCCTAGAACAAAGATATTACTGTTACCTCTTGGTCATGGATAAGGAGACTTAAAATTCTATGGTTAGGTGATTTGACTGTGGTTTCCCAGCAAGCAACAGGGCAGGGCCAAGACTGAGAAGAACTGGATCTATATTCTCTGGGGATCCATGGCTGTGTTGCTTTACACCTGCTTTCATTATGCAATGTTTATAGGCAGGGACGATTGCTTTAGGACATAGCAATGAATGAAGTTTTGTAGAGGTCCTAGACGGTGGGAAACCACCAAAGAGATGAGACAGGATGGCTGCTGCCAATCCATTACCACTATACTTGGTATGAGGAAAGGAAGCTCTCCTGAGTTACCAGTTTGTTTCCATGCCTGCCGAGGAGGAATACATGGACTGCAGTTAGGGTAGAGATGAGATTAATTTAGAGTCCCAATTCTATGAGACTTGGGCTATCCTGTTAAAAACCTCATCTCTCAGGCCACTGGGACATTACCAAAACTTTCAAAGCTTTCATTATTTTCATCCTTTCTACAGGGCTATCCTAGTACCCTCACAGACACCTAAGGGGTACTTTCTCCACCCCTAAGAGTGAAGAGATAATGGTGTGGTAGACATCCCAAACAGTCCTAGGAGTTTGATAATGGTTTTGACATACAAACAAGTCTTAAGAAAAAAATCAGACCAACATTCAAAATACTTCGTACAGACTGTCCAACTAAGATATACCAATTATCTAACCATTCCAAAAAAAAAAGTTGGTTCCTATACAAATTGCCTCTATTTATAACGTATGTCTAAAGTTCAGGCTCTTTAAAAAGAAGAAAGACCTATAATGGCTTATTAGTCATGAATATCGAACATTCTCCAATTTGATAGCAAACTGTCAACCATGGAAATCAGTATTTACCCAGTTTCCATTCTCTTTCTTTCAGTTTGTTCATTGGAAAAATTCTCAAAATAGTACTGTTTCCTCTACTGTGTTTTCTTTCAGTCTCAGCTTACTCTCTTACTTTTTCCTCCTACCAATTTGCTGAAACTACAGTTTTTGAGAGCTCAATTCACCAACAACCTACTAATTAATAAATTCAATGGTCTCTTGTAAGTACTTACTTGACTAGACCTCTCTATAGCAATCAAAATCACAGACTACTTGTTTCTTCTTGAAAAGCTCTTGTAACTGGAAGACGAAAATGACTGTCTCTTCCCCATAGAGTGGTAGGGGAGAAGAATGGCCCTTGGCTAAGAATTTAATCAAGTACGTATAAGAAGTAATTTCAAAGCCTCTGCCTGGTCTTAATGTAGTTAAGATAGAATGCTATATAGATTTATGGGTCAGTATTAGCCAATTTATTATTCCAGATAGATCTGAAATAGCACATTTGAAAAGGTGGGGGCGGGGTTGGAAAAATTGAAGAGGAGGAAGCATCATGGCAGTGCATAATAATAAGGCCATGCTGATTCTACTACAGTTACGTGAACTTGTGAGTCATGAGGCAGTTGGGGAAGTGTTTATTTTTACTTTATAGAGTTGGCACTATTCTAGAAGGATATGTATGCATATAGGCACAAATGAAAGATTTTCAACATGTAACAGTTGGAAAATTGGAGGAACAGAATATTTATAATGCCATCTGAACTTTGGAAAACAACTTGAAGGTACAAAGTTAAAACACCTAGAGTTGCATCAAGCAATTCCATGAAAAATAGGTAATTCCTGAGTACTCCATTAAGGCCAACATGTTATTCTAATTTGACTATGACTGGGATAGTGACATTTAATATAAGATGAGATCAACCTATATAGATTGACTGAGGAGGAGGAAAATTTTGTTAAAACCAATGTAAAAAGCAGTGGTCAACAGAGTTGCTGAATGTATTTAATTTATGTATGTTTCCTCTCTCAATATTTGAACGCTTGGAACTCCAGTGTCTTGCGTTAGTACTTTTTTAACATCAGTTTCTTCCAGGGAGCTCTGATATTGTGTAAATGCTAAGTGCCCCAGAAATATTTTAAAATTGAATAGTTGAAGTAACTAAACATATTTAGTTATGTTTATCATATGAAACATGATGTAGGGGGAAATATCATATGAAATGATATGAAAATATCATATGAAAAGAAAGGGAAATATCATATGAAAGTGTATTAATAATAGGGTAGAACCTGGAGATCACTCAGCTTTCTGCTTCCTTCATTTTTATCAAGACAGATTTCACCATTTCTATATCTAGTAATCTTTATGAGCTTGAAGATAAAAAATTATATAGACATTTTGATGTTTTACCATGACATAATTAAGAACTAAAGAACTAAATTAAGTAATTAAACATATTTAGTTACTTCAACTATTCACTTCTAAAATATTTCTGGGGCACTTAGCATTTGCACAATATCAGAGCTTCCTGGAAGAGACTGGTGTTAAAAAAGTACTGAGGCAACACACTAGAGTTCCAAGAGTTCAAATATGTATGTACATATATGTATAATCGCTAGCATATGGTTAATTAGTAATTCACTAAATTTTATGTTGGTCTTGGTAAACTTAATTATGTAAATGAAATAAATGTGAGAGTTATTAGTATAAAAACTATTATGTAGTGACATGGTATAGAAGCAATGAGGTAGTTTAAGTAGCTATTTTTTATGGTATTGATGGTTGAACGAGAAAGTCGTTGACATTTATAAAGTGCCTGCAAAATGTCAGACACTTTACATACTTCACTCTTATGAAATATAAGTAAATACTGTTAAATATAGGTATTCTAATTTCAGTTCATCACCAAAAATCTAAATTTTTATAAAACTTAGTTACTAGCTCAAAGAAGAAAAGTAAGTTTCACCTTTTTTGCAATCTCGGAATTCATTCTGGGTACAGAAAATGATGAGAAAAAATCTTAGGCTGCATCTCTATTCAATAAGAACAACTCCTCATGAATCAGCAATATCTGCTTTAATGTTAGAAGGGAGAAGAGGATATTCACTACCAAATACTGCTGTCATTGCACAAACTTAGAGTCAGAAAGAAAGAATAAGAGTTGGTGATGTGAGTGTTGGGGGAAGGTTTGAAAAAGAGGACTGGTCAGGATTTATTCTTAGATAAATTCTCCTCTCAAATACAATACTATTTCCACTATACTTTGAATTTAACTTTATAATCTGAAAAACATTAATAGAAGTTTTTGGTGAATATACTATTGCTTCTCCGGTAACTTAGATGGTAAAGGATCTGCCTGCAATGCAGAAGACATGGGTTCAGTCTATGGGTTGGAAAGATCCCCTGGAGGAGGGCATGGCAACACACTCCAGTATTCTTGCCTGGAGAATTTCCATGGACAGAGGAGCCTGGTGAGCTACAGTCCATGGGGTCACAGAGAGTCGGACATGACTAAGAGACTCAGCATACATATTATTAATGTCAGACATTGAAAGAGGAGACTCATTAAACGATTAAAGTTAAAAATCTCATAATACTATCATATGAGTGCTTTCCTTGTGGCTCAGCTGGTAAAGAATCCACCTGCAATGTGGGAGGCATGGGTTTGATCCCTGGGTTGGGAAGATCCCCTGGAGAAGGGAAAGAGGAAATATCATATGAAATGATATGGAAATATCATATGAAGGGAAAGGGTAAATATCATATGAAAATGTATTAAAAATAGGGTGGAAGCTGGAGATAGTCAGCTCTCTGCTTCCTTCATTTCTGGCTTATCAGGACAGATTTAACCATTTCTGTATCTAGTAATCTTTATGAGCCTAAAAATAAAAAATATATATAGACATTTTGATGTTGTATCACTACGTAACTAAAAAAATAAAATATCTATTCGAGAGATTAGATAGTACTCCCCTTTCAGGAACTGGGTCATACTTTTTAAAATTAAAGTTATATTTAAATTGCCCTAAAAAGGAAAAGATATTTAGTTACTTTAAATTTTCCATCTATAAGCAAAGGTTTTACAAAAATAAATGTGTTCAGTACAACCTTAAGTGGGACATAAACATGAGCATATTAAATGAAATATGAAATAAAAGATGATATTCAGTACCAGTGAAGGTGAGGAATGTGAGGTAATGTAAATTCCCCAAACAATGTGATTCTGTCTTCCAAAGCTTGGACATTGTACTGATGTGTCAGATTGGAAATGGATCTTCTAGATCCATTATAGTTACCAGACACTTGTAGTTACTTAATGAATTCAATAGCAAGAAGAGATAAGAAAGCCTTCTTCAGCGATCAATGCAAAGAAATAGAGGAAAAGAACAGAATGGGAAACACTAGAGATCTCTTCAAGAAAATTAGAGCTACCAAGGGAACATTTCATGCAATGCAAAGATGGGCTTGATAAAGGACAGAAATGGTATGGACCTAACAGAAGCAGAAGATATTAAGAAGAGGTGGCAAGAATATACAGAAGAACTGTACAGAAAAGATCTTCACGACCCAGATAATCATGATGATGTGATCATTAATCTAGAGCCAGACATCTTGGAATGTGAAGTAAAGTGGGCCTTAGAAAGCATCACTATGAACAAAACTCGTGAAGGTGATGGAATTCCAGTTGAGCTGTTTCAAATCCTGAAAGATGATGCTGTGAAAGTGCTGCACTCAATATGCTAGCAAATATGGAAAACTCAGCAGTGGCCACAAGACTGGAAAAGGTCAGTTTTCATTCCAATTCCAAACAAAGGCAATGCCAAAGAACGCTTCAACTACCACACAATTGCACTCATCTCACATGCCAGTAAAGTAATGCTCAAAATTCTCCAAGCCAGGCTTCGGCAATACGTGAACTGTGAATTCCCTGATGTTCAAGCTGGTTTTAGTAAAGGCAGAGGAACCAGAGATCAAATTGCCAACATCTGCTGGATCATGGAAAAAGCAAGAGGGTTCCAGAAAAACATCTATTTCTGCTTTCTTGACTATGCCAAAGCCTTTGACTGTGTGGATCACAATAAACTGTGGAAAATTCTGAAAGAGATGGGAATACCAGACCACCTAACCTGCCTCTTGAGAAATCTGTATGCAGGTCAGGAAGCAACAGTTAGAACTGCACATGGAACAACAGACTGGTTCCAAATAGGAAAAGGAGTACGTCAAGGCTGTATATTGTCTCC
>SJYX01023509.1:232559-262522 GCA_006410675.1 Oreotragus oreotragus | reverse complement strand
CTTGGAAGAAAAGTTATGACCAACCTGGATAGTATATTCAAAAGCAGAGACATTACTTTGCCGACTAAGGTCCGCTTATTCAAGGCTATGGTTTTTCCTGTGGTCCTGTATGGATGTGAGAGTTGGACTGAAGAAGGCTCAGTGCTGAAGAATTGATGCTTTTGAACTGTGGTGTTGGAGAAGACTCTTGAGCATCCCTTGGACTGCAAGGAGATCCAACCAGTCCATTCTGAAGGAGATCAACCCTGAGATTTCTTTGGAAGGAATGATGCTAAAGCTGAAACTCCAGTACTTTGGCCACCTCATGCGAAGAGTTGACTCATTGGAAAAGACTCTGATGCTGGGAAGGATTGGGGGCAGGAGTAGAAGGGGACGACAGAGGATGAGATGGCTGGATGGCATCACGGACTCGATGGACGTGAGTCTGAGTGAACTCCAGAGATGGTGATGGAGAGGGAGGCCTGGCGTGCTGCGTTTCACAGGGTTGCAAATAGTCGGATATGACTGAGCTACTGAACTGAACTGAATTGAATGAATTCGTTAAAAAGTGACTATAAAAGACCAGCAAATACATCTTTTTTTTTTTTTTTTGGTCATTCTGGTAAACCTTGAAAATATGAGCAATGGAATTATGTGGTGATTCTTTTCTGCTTATCCACCCCACATTTTGATTCTTATCCACTTAGCCATCAGGGGTCAACTGCTATGGACAGCGTCTCCAAGGGCCTGTTGCTTTCTGGATTCTTACTAGGTTTAACCAAAAATGAACACTAAAATGAGATGAGAGAGTGAAGAGAGATTCTTCATTCTTTTTGGCCTTGAGTATGCAGTTTTCTCTGTGCAGCTGCTGCTTTCTACAACTGCAGCTGGGTATCCCTTCCTCCACTAGTTCAAGTTCTCACTGAGGAGTTTTAAAATATTTTCTGCCCTCTTCTCTTCATGTGTACAGATTGTAATGGCTTCCTAACATTGCTAGTATCTGAATGCCTGACTATACCTCATTTACTCCTTTAACCCTGGTTATAACTCTTAATCAGTCTCTTTATACTAATCATATGGAGCAATTTTTGTTTCCTTTCTGGGCTTTCCCAGATCCATATTGTGTCCTTGTTTTTGATGGTGTGAGTTTTTATTTTTTTAATTCTTGTTATTTTGTTTCATTTTTATGCTCTTGGTTTAGTATCTCTAGTCCAAACTCTGTCCTTGGTTGTGAAGATTATTATATTTTGTCCTTCTCATTGCTTTTATCCCACTTCCTCAACTTTAAAGGTGGTTTTTGCTAGAAGTTATTTTAATTTTATCTGTTATATGAATCTCCCATGGGGTTTAACTGAGTGACAATAGCTTATAATAGATCAAAGTACTCCCTCACAGGCAATATCCTCATACTTTTACTGAGCAGTGGTAAAGTGCTGGGAAGAGTCCTGCAATGTAAGAAAGATCAGCACCTGATTTCAGTTATAATTTGACTATTTAATATTTCAAAGGCCTATGGAAAAGTAGGAAGTCAAGAGATATTCAGAATAGCAGGCAAGTTTGGCTTGGAGTCAAACATGACTGAGCGACTAATGCTTTCACTTTTTGGCCTTGGAGTACAAGATGAAGCAGGGCAAAGTCTAACAGAGTTTTGTCAAGGGAACACACTGGTCATAGCAAACATTGTTTTCCAGCAAACCAAAAGATGACTATACACATGGACATCACTGGATGGTCAATGCAGAAATCAGATTGATTATGTTCTTTGCAGCCAGCAATGAAGAACATCTATACAGTCAGCAAAAACAAGACATAGAGCTGACTATGGCTCAGATCATTAGCTTCTTATTGCAAAATTCAGGCTTAAATTGAAGAAAGGAGGGGGAATCTTAGGCCATTCAGAGATGACCTGAATCAAATCTCTTATGATTATAGATTGGAGGTGACAAATAGATTGAAGGGATTAGATCTGGTAAACAAAATGCCAAAAGAACCATGGATGGAAGTTTATAACATTGTATGGAAGGCAGTGACCAAAATCATCCCAAAGAAAAAGAAATGCAATAAGGCAAAGTGCTTATCTGAGGAGGCATTATAAAATAGCTGAGGAAAGAAGAGAAATAAAAGGTTAGGGAGAAAGGGAATGTTATACCCAACTGAATGGAGAGTTCCAGAAAGCAGCAAGGAGACATAAGAAGACCTTCTTAAGTGAACGGTTGAAAACAACAGAGGAAAACAATAAAATGGGAAAGGCTAGTGATTTCTTCAAGAAAATTGGAGATATTAAGAGAACATTTCATGCAAGGATAGACACAATAAAGGACAGAAATGATAAAGACCTAACAGAACCAAAAGAGATTAAGAAAAGGTGGCAAGAATACACAGAACTCTACAAAACAGATCTTAATAACCTGGATAACCATGATAGTGTTGTCACTCATCTAGAGCCAGACATGTTGGAATGTGAAGTCAAGTGGACCTTAGGAAGCATTATTACTAACAAAGCTAGTGGAGGTGATGGAATCCCAGCTGAGGTTTTAAAATCCTAAAAGATGATGCTATGAAACTTCTTCACTCAATATGTCCCCAAATTTGGAAAATTCAGCAGTGACCACAGTACTGGAAAAGATCAATTTTCAGTTACATCCTGAAGAAGGGCAATGACAAAGAATGTTCCAGCTACTGTACAATTGTGCTTATTTCACACCTCAGCAAGTTTATGCTCAAAATCTTTCCAGCTAGGCTTCAGCAGTATGTAAACTGAGAAATTCTAGACATACAAGCTGGATTTAGAAAAGGCAGAGGAGTCAGAGATCAAATTTGCAGCATATATTGGATCATAAATAAAGCAAGGGAATTCCAGGAAAGCATCTACTACTGCTTCATTGACTACACTAAAGCCTTTGACTGTGTGGACCACAACAAACTGTAGAAAATTCTTCAAGTGATGGGAGTACCAACTTTCCTGTATCCTGAAAAACCTGTATGGTGATCATGAAGCAAAACATTAGAACCAGACATGAAACAAGTGACTGACTGTTCTAAATTGAACCCACTTGCTTCCAAATTGGGAAAGGATTACGTCAAGGATGTTTATTGTCATCCTGTTTATTTAAAACATATATGGTGTACATTATGTGAAATGGGGGGCTTGATGAATCACAAGTTGGAATCAAGATTGCTGGGAGGAATATCAGGAACCTCAGATATGCAGATAATACCTCTCTAATGACAGAGGTGAAGAGGAACTAAAGTTCCTCTTGATGAAGGTGAAAGAGGAGAGTGAAAAAGCTGGTTTGAAACTGCATTAAAAGATTAGATTATGGATCTGTTCTTAACACTTCATGGCAAACAGAAGGGGAAAAAGTGGAAACAGTGACAGATTTTATTTTCTTGGGCTCTGAAATCATTGCACACAATGACTGCAGTCATAAAATTAAAAGACGTTTGTTCTTTGTAAGAAAAGCTATGACAAACGGCATATTAAAAAGCAGAGACATCACTTTGCTGACAAAGGTCCATGTAGTCAAAGCTATGGTTGTCCAGTAGTCATGTGCAGATGTAACAGTTTTACCATAAAGAAGGCTGAGCACCGAAGAATTGATGCTTTTGATTTGTGCTGGGGAAGACTTCCTTGGACAGCAAGGAGCTGAAGCTAATCAATCCTAAAGGAAATCAATCCTGAATATTCATTTAAAGGACCAAAGCGAAAGCTGAATCTCCAGTCCTTTGACTACCTGTTGCAAAGAGCCGACTCACTGGAAAAGACCCTGATGCCAGGAAAGACTGAGCACAGGAGGAGAAGAGGGCAGCAGAGGATGAATTTATTAGATAGCATCATTGACTCAATGGACATGAATTTATGCAAACTCCAGGAGATGCTGGATGATAGCGGAACCTGAGTGTTATAGTCCACGGGATTGCAAAGAATGGGACATGACTTTGTGACTGAACAACAATTAAATGCCCACACTTAAAAAAAATCAATTTATTTATTTTAATTGGAGGCTCATTACTTTACAGTATTATGGTGTTTTTTGCCATATATTGACATGAATCAGCCATGGGTGTACATGTGTCCTACCATCCTGAACCCCTCTAAAGATCAGCGCTTGTTTATCCAAGATTTCAGAAATGACTAATCACCTTAATTCAAAGTACACTTTGAGTGAATAATACATAGAATAAAGATGTTGTGAGGAAAAAGCAGGTAGTTTCTACTCACTGAAATACATTTGTGGAAAATTCTAAGGACTCAACAAAAGAATTGTTAGAACTAATTATTGAATTTAGTAAAGTTGCAGTATACAAAATCAATATACAAAAGCTGGGTGTTTTTATGTACAAACAACAATGACAAATGAGTAAACAATCCCATTCATACATAACAAGAAAAGGATTACAATACCTAGGAATAGACTTAACCAAAGAGGTGAAAGACTTATAACTAAAAATTGTAAGCTCTGATGAAATTAAAGAAGACACTGGAAAATGAAAATATGTTTCATGTTTATGGATTGGAATAATTTGTATTAAAATGTCCTTAACTATCCACAACTATCTACAGATTCAATACAATCCTTATGAAAATTTGAAACAATGGCATTATTTGCAGAAATAGGAAAAAATTACCCTAAAGTTCATGTGGAACTACAAGTGACCCAAATAACCATAGCAATCTTAAGTGAGAAAAAACATAGCTGGAGGCATCATACTTCCTGATTTCAGTATATATATACATTACAAAACTAAGTAATAATATGGTACTAGGAAAAAAGACACATAGACCAGTGGAACTGAATAAAGACCCCAGGGATAAATCCATGAACTTTCTTTTAACTGATAGTCAATAAAGGTGTCAAAGATACACATGAGGGAAAGATGATCTATTCAGTAAATGGTGCTGGAAAAATAGGACATTTACATGCAAAAGAATTAAATTGGATCATTATCTCACACCATGTATATAGGCTTTTAAGTAAGTTTATTGGACTTTTCTTTATTGTGCTTTGTAGATAGTTTTTTTTTTTTTTTTTAATACAATTGAAGGCTTGTGACAGCCCTCCATGAAGTTAAGTCTGTTGGTTTCATTTTCCAACAGTGTTCTTTACTTCATATCTCTGTGTCACATTTTAGCAATTCTTGCAATATTTCAAACTTTTTTGTTATAAATGTATTTGTTATGATGCTTTGTGATCAGTGATCTTTGATATTACTAGTGTCAGACTTTATTTTTTTGGGCTCCAAAATCACTGCAGATGGTGACTGCAGCCATGAAATTAAAAGACACTTACTCCTTGGAAGAAAAGTTATGACCAACCTGGATAGTATATTCAAAAGCAGAGACATTACTTTGCCGACTAAGGTCCGCCTAGTCAAGGCTATGGTTTTTCCTGTGGTCATGTATGGATGTGAAATTTGGACTGTGAAGAAAGCTGAACACTGAAGAATCGATGCTTTTGAACTGTGGTGTTGGAGAAGACTCTTGAGAGTCCCTTGGACTGCAAGGAGATCNAAAGCTCAACATTCAGAAAACGAAGATCATGGCATCCGGTCCCTTCACTTCATGGGAAATAGATGGGGAAACAGTGGAAACAGTGTCAGACTTTATTTTTTGGGGCTTCAAAATCACTGCAGATGGTGACTGCAGCCATGAAATTAAAAGAGGCTTACTCCTTGGAAGAAAAACTATGACCAACCTGGATAGTATATCCAAAAGCAGAGACATTACTTTGCCAACTAAGGTCTGCCTAGTCAAGGCTATGGTTTTTCCTGTGGTCACGTGTGGATGTGAAAGTTGGACTGTGAAGAAAGCTGAACGCTGAAGAATCGATGCTTTTGAACTGTGGTGTTGGAGAAGACTCTTGAGAGTCCCTTGGACTGCAAGGAGATCCAACCAGTCCATTCTGAAGGAGATCAACCCTGGGATTTCTTTGGAAGGAATGATGCTAAAGCTGAAACTCCAGTACTTTGGCCACCTCATGAGAAGAGTTGACTCATTGGAAAAGACTCTGATGCTGGGAGGGATTGGGGGCAGGGGGAGAAGGGGACGACCGAGGAAGAGATGGCTGGATGGCATCACGGACTCGATGGACGTGAGTCTGAGTGAACTCCGGGAGATGGTGATGGATAGGGAGGCCTGTCGTACTGCGATTCATGGGGTCGCAAAGAGTCGGACACGATTGAGCGACTGAACTGAACTGAAGCAGTCTGGGCTACAGCCTCATTGTTCACAACCTCCTATGTGATCCTCAGACACCCTGTTTTGAGCAGCACTGAGATGCCATGAAGAGATAGCCCACATCCAAAGCAAAGGAAATCTAAGTAAGACAGTAGGCGCTGAGAGAGGGCATCAGAGGGCAGAGAGACTGAAGCCACAATCGCAGACAACTAGCCAGTCTGATCACATGGACCACAGACTTGTCTAACAAAGAAACTAAGCCATGGGGCCACCCAAGATGTGAAGATCATGGTAGAGAGGTCGGAGAGAATGGAGAAGGGAATGGCAAACCACTTCAGTATTCTTGCCTTGAGAACCCCATGAACAGTATGAAAAGGCAAAATGATAGGATACTGGAAAAGGAACTCTCCAATATGCTACTGGAGATCAGTGGAGAAATAACTCCAGAAAGAATGAAGGGATGGAGCCAAAGTAAAACAACTCCCAGTTGTGGGTGCAACTGGTGATAGAAGCAAGGTCTGATGCTGTAAGAGCAATATTGCATAGGAACCCGAAATGTTAGGTCCATAAATCAAGGCAAATTGGAAGCAGTCAAACAGGAGATGGCAAGAGTGAACGTTGACATTCTAGGAATCAGGGAACTAAGATCGACTGGAATGGGTGAATTTAACTCAGCTGACCATTGTATCTACTACTGTGGGCAGGAATCCCTTAGAAGAAATGGAATAACCATCATGGTCAACAAAAGAGTCCGAAATGCAGTACTTGGATGCAGTCTCAGAAACAACAGAATGATCTCTGTTCATTTCCAAGGCAAACCATTCAATATCATAGTAATCCAAGTCTATGCCCCGACCAGTAACACTGAAGAAGCTGAAGTTGAACGGTTCTGTGAAGACCTACAAGATCTTCTAAAACTAACATCCAAAAAAGATGTCCTTTCCATTATAGGGGACTAGAATGCAAAAGTAGGAAGTCAAAAAACACCTGGAGTAACAGGCAAATTTGGCCTTGGAGTACAGAATGAAGCATTGCAAAGGTAATAGAGTTTTACCAAGAGAATGCACAGATCATAGAAAAAAACCCTCTTCCAATAACACAAGAGAGGCCCCTGCACATGAACATCACCAGATGGTCGACACCAAAATCAGACTGATTATATTCTTTGCAGCCAAAGATGGAGAAGCTCTATACAGTCAGCAAAAACAAGACCGGGAGCTGACTGTGGCTCGGATCATGAACTCCTTATTGCGAAATTCAGACTGAAATTGAAGAAAGTGGAGAAAACCATTAGACCATTCAGGTATAATCTAAATAAAGTCCCTTATGATTATACAGTGGAAGTGAGAAATAGATCTGATAGAGTGTCTGATGAACTATGGATGGAGGTTTGTGACATTGTATAGGAGACAGGAATCAAGATTATCCCAAAGAAAAAGAAACACAAAAAAACAAAATAGCTGTCTGAGGAGGCCTTACAGATAGCGGTGAAAAGAAGAGAAGTGAAAAGCAAAGGAGACAAGGAAAGATATACCCATCTGAATGCAGAGTTCCAAAGAATAGCAAGGAGAGATAAGAAAGCCTTCCTCAGCGATCAATGCAAAGAAATAGAGGAAAACAACAGAATGGGAAAACTAGATATCTCAAGAAAATTAAAGATACCAAGGGAACATTTCATGCAAAGATGGGCTCAATAAAGTACAGAAATGATATGGACCTAATAGAAACATAAGATATTAAGAAGAGGTGGCAAGAATACATAGAAGAACTGTACAAAAAAGAGCTCCATGACCCAGAAAATCATGATGATGTTATCATTCACACTCACCTAGAGCCAGAAATCCTTTAATGTGAAGTCAAGTGGGCCTTAGGAAGCATCACTACGAACAAAGCTAGTGGAGGTGATGGAATTCCAGTGGAGCTATTTCAAATCCTGAAAGATGATACTGTGAAAATGCTGCACTCAATATACCAGCAAATTTGGAAAACTCAGCAGTGGCCACAGGACCAGAAAAGATCAGTTTTCATTCCAATCCCAAAGAAAGGCAATGCCACAGAATGCTCAAACTACTGCACAGTTGCACTCATCTCACAACTAGTAAAGTATGCTCAAAATTCTCCAAGCCAGGCTTTAGCAATATGTGACCCATTAACTTCCACATGTTCAAGTTGGTTTTAGAAAAGGCAGAGGAACCAGAGATCAAATGGCCAACATCTGATGAATCATCGAAAAGCAAGAGAGTTTCAGAAAAACATCTACTTTTCCTTTCGGTGGCTCAGACGGTAAAGCATCTGACTACAATGCAGGAGACCCGGGTTCAATCCCTGGGTTGGGAAGATCCCCTGGAGAAGGAAATGGCAATCCACTCCAGGACTATTGCCTGGAAAATTCCATGGACAGAGGAGCCTGGTAGGCTACAGCCCATGGCGTTGCAAAGAGTTGGACACGACTGAGCGATTTCCCTTTTCCTTTCCCTTTTCCCTTTTGCTTTATTGACTATGCCAAAGCCTTTGACTGCCTGGATCACAATACACTGTGGAAAATTCTGAAGGAGATGGGAATATCAGACAACCTGACCTGCCTCTTGAGAAACCTGTATGCAGATCAGGAAGCAACAGTTAGAACTCGACATGGAACAACAGACTGGTTCCAAATAGGAATAGGAGTATGTTGAGGCTGTATATTGTCACCCTGCTTATTTAACTTATATGCAGAGTACATCATGAGAAACACTCGACTGGAGGAAGCACAAGCTGGAATCAAGATTGCCGGGAGAAATAGCAACAACCTCAGATATGCAGATGATACCAACCTTATGGCAGAAAGGGAAGAAGAACTAAGGAGCCTCTTGATGAAACTGAAAGAGGAGAGTGAAAAAGTTGACTTAAAGCTCAGCATTCAGAAAACTAAGATCATGGCATCCAGTCCCATCACTTCATGGTAAACAGATGCGGTTACAGTAGAAACAGTGGCTGACTTTATTTTGGGGGGCTCTAAAATCACTGCAGATGGTGATTGCAGCCATGAAATTAAAAGACACTTATTCCTTGGAATGAAAGTTATAACCAACCTAGACAGCGTGTGAAAAAGCAGAGACATTATTTTGTCCACAGAGGTCCACCTAGTCAGGGCAATGGTTTCTCCAGTAGTCATGTATGGATGTGAGAGTTGGACTTCAAAGAAAGCTGAGCTCCAAAGAATTGATGCTTTTGAACTGTGGTGTTGTAGAAGACTCTCTAGATTTCCTTGGACTGCAAGGAGATCCAACCAGTCCATCCTAAAGGCGATCAGTCCTGGTTGTTCACTGGAAGGACTGATGTTAAAGCTGAAACTCCAATACTTTGGCCACCTGATGCGAAGAGCTGACTTATTAGAAAAGACCTTGATGCTGGGAAAGACTGAGGGCAGGAGTAGAAGAGGATTTCAGAGGATGAGATGGTTGGATGACATCACCAACTAAATAGACACTGGTTTGGGTGGAGGCCAGTAGTTGATGATGGACAGGGAGGCCTGGTGTGCTGCAGTCACAAAGAGTCAGACATGACCGAGTGACTGAACTGAACTGAGATATACATTAATCACAGAATGAATCAATCAGCAAATACTCTTTAGTACTTAGCATTTATAGAGTGTTCTGGGTAAGGTGGGAAGATAAAGGAGTCTGAGACTTCTTACATCTTCATCCTCAAGAAACTGAAAATTAGAAGACACTCACAAAAACAGACACATGGCGTAATTTACGTGATAAATGCATGGTACTGAAGATTAAAGCTATAGATTCCCTGATGAAAGTTGGAGCAGTCAGGAAAGACGACAGACTTTGAAGAGTTTTGAGTCTTTTAATAAAGAGGAAAAAGGAAGAGACGCCATTCTGGCAGTACCGAGAATCACTCAGTGAAGAGGAACTCAACCAATTTGGCACAAACAGAGGGTACACATCGAGAAGTAGTAAAGATAGAAAAGGAAATTTTGGAAGGCTTGAAA
Organism: Oreotragus oreotragus; assembly: GCA_006410675.1. NCBI lineage: Eukaryota > Metazoa > Chordata > Mammalia > Artiodactyla > Bovidae > Oreotragus > Oreotragus oreotragus. Next base: position 252,380 of record SJYX01023509.1, on the reverse strand, counting down.
AGACAGGTGAAATAATTTGCCATCTATTTGAGCAGATTCTCACCAATGTTAGATACATAACTCTATTTTTATAGTAAATATTTGTGATAACAAATTTATTAATCTCCTGAAATAAATTAGAAATATTTTAAAAGTATAAACAATATCTTGACTAATAATATAAAGGAAAATATATGTGGAAAGTAATTTTTGATGAAATAATATATATTCTGAGAGAATATATTCTAATATATATAGAATCTGCAGATGCCTTAACACAACTATATAGAACACATAGCAAATTTCAGTGGCATTTGTATTTAGAATTATCATGAATGACTGTTTTAAGAGAGTACCAAGGTTAGTGTTGATTATTTCTGTCTGAAAAACCACAAATATAATGGATTTTAGGGACATAATTTTCAGAAATACTAAGAACTTTTCATCAAGTTATTTAAAAACCTTCAATCTAAATGATAACATCTTGGAAAATTCATTGTATATTAAAATATACAAAATATTTTATATTCTTATAAAAATATGATAGTTCCTAGATTCATTTAATTTTAAGTGTATTTTTCCCCACATGTTGAGAATCATGCAAGATGCCAGGAAAATTTTTTGCATGAGATTGCCCCACATTTGCAATCTAATAAGCGTGGGTCCAGTACCCTAGTTTATGCTAGAATTCCCTTAATTAAAATGATAAAACAATCATTGCTATGAAATTTCAAAACTCTCCCTAAGGATCAGTATAGAGCCCTCACTAAACAACACTGGCATTTTATGGAATCATGAAAATGTTCACAAAAGGAAAGAAGGTTCTAAACCTAGTGATAATGAATTAAGGGCATGTACTCTTGGCAGTGGGCTTTGCAGGTGGCACAGTGGTAAAGAATCTGCCTGCCAGTGAAGGAGATGCAAGAGATGTGGGTTCAGTCACTGCATTGGGAAAATCCCCTGGAGCAGGAAATGGCAACTGGCTCCAGTATTTTTCCTAAAAAATTCTGTGGACAGAGGATCCTGACGGGTTACAGTCCATGGAACTGTAACGAGTCGGACACAGCTGAGCACACACATGCACACACACTCCTGGTAGTATGTAGTAGAAAGTAAATTTAATGCAATAGTCCTGATGAAATGAACCATAGACTTGAATAAAGAAGATGACAGAATATGAAAGAGAAGACAAAAGTGCAGTAAAACATAAAGGGATAATCAACAGAAATTGACGGCTGATTGGATGTGAAGAATGAAGACAGGAGGAAGTCAGAGAAGTTTTGTGTATTTTTGGTTTTGTTCATTTTCCTTCTCTTGCTTTTGAAGTAGCAAATCACTATTGCTTTATTTTGATGGCTGACAATTTTAGAATATCAACTACATTTTTAGGTATTTTTCAAATTTATTATTGGGTTTGTCACCTTTAAACACTGTGCCTTTAATTATAGTAATGAAGTGAACATAGGTGATAGAGGGGATTAGCTAATGTCATGTTGGGTGATAATAAAAGCTAATGGATACTCACTCCCCACACTGATGCCCCCCTTTCAGTCAAATCATCCCATTTTGATGATGGACAGCTAGTGCCTACCGTCTGCTACACCTGAGATACCACAGCATGGTGTATGAATAATTGCGTCCTAAAGGCATCCCACAGACCAGAGCAATTTTCTGCTTAAATATAACCACAACCAACTCTTTTCCATTATGATTAGAATTCAGCAGTTGCAGTGGGGAAAATGATGAAGAGTAAGTAATCAAAACACATCAAAAATGTCACGTAACTTTTGGAAAATAAGTGAATTATTGATTGAAATAGAAAAGCTATAGTGGGATGGATAACTGGTATTGACAGTTAAAGGGAGAGATGAATATCATAAATGATGGTTTTTAAGGTGATGATTTATTTTAAAATAACTTTATAAATGAATCATAAAATCGTCTTTCAAAATTTGTGTCTCAGGGAACTGATGAAACTCTATATACACAGAAAAGGATTTTTGTTATAGTCGCCGAAAACTTTTTTCTATATTTGGTAAATATATTAGTTTGTGGTATTTCTATAGAAATATGTGCTGCTCCTGAGTGGGAGGCACACCACATGATACTTTTGTAAGTTAATGTAATGTCTATAGTTAGCACCTTGGATGGGATTTGTGATCATTAATACCCTTTGTCCATTATTTTTGATTCTCATCTCTTTTGAGCATGTAGTAGAAATACATTAGGATGCCATTTAATTGGGTCAGGATGTGTCAACTTGTTCTAGACAATAAGCTTTAAATGCAAGTGTCAAACGAATCTCCTAGATGGAACCTAAATTGGTCATGTGAAATACCCCAGAGCTCATATTTTCTTCTCACATATTAATCCAGAAGTGTCTGATGTGGAGGCTGATCCTTCAGCCTGAAATCCTAAATGAAAATAATAAGCATAATCTCTTTCCAATTGAGTGTATCAGTTCAGTTCAGTTGCTCAGTCATGTCCGACTCTTTGCGACCCCATGAATCACAGCACGCCAGGCCTCCCTGTCCATCACCAACTCCCGGAGTGCACTCAGACTCATGTCCATTGAGTCAGTGATGCCATCCAGTCATCTCATCCTCTGTTGTCCCCTTCTCCCCCTGCCCCCAATCCCTCCCAGCATCAGAGTCTTTTCCAATGAGTCAACTCTTCGCATGAGATGGCCAAAGTACTGGAGTTTCAGCTTTAGCATCATTCTTTCCAAAGAAATCCCAGGGTTGATCTCCTTCAGAATGGACTGGTTGGATCTCCTTGCAGTCCAAGGGACTCTCAAGAGTCTTCTCCAACACCACAGTTCAAAAGCATCACTTCTTCGGCGCTCAGCCTTCTTCACAGTCCAACTCTCACATCCATACATGACCACAGGAAAAACCATAGCCTTGACTAGACAGACCTTAATCGGCAAAGTAACGTCTCTGCTTTTGAATATGCTGTCTAGGTTGGTCATAACTTTTCTTCCAAGGAGTAAGTGTCCTTTAATTTCATAAGATGGACAAAAAATAGACTCTGTATATACTATCCTTAATGATGTTTGCAAACACTCCAGTTCCTTCTTTTTCCTATCACATTGCAGGACTGAATTCCACCTCCCGTTTGAATTTAGGAGAGCTCCTATGACCTGAACTGGCCAAAGAAATGTGAGTAGAAGTAACATGGATCGTTCTTGGGCAGAAGTTATAAGTGCCCCCTGCTTGCTTCATAACTTTCTTTCTATCTGCTGTGATAATGAGAAATTTTAAATAGTTAGATGCTCCTTTATCCCAGATTTCAGATTAAAAATGAAACAGTACAGAAGCCCTCAGCCAACTCTGAAGGGGCATGTAGTAAGATATCAGGCCTGGAATGATTAGTTGAGCACAGCCTAGTCATCAAGATGGTTTCTTCTGGAGGCTCTGCAAGAGTGTCTGCTCCATGCCTGTCGCCCAGCTGTTAGCAGTTGCCAGAAATTCTTGTGCTCTTGTGATTGTATCTGCATCACTTCAGTCAGTTTCCATCCCATCTGCTTATGTGTAGCTCTATGTGTTTTCCTGTCTTATAAAGGGCATCAGTCGTTTGACTTAAGGCTCATTCTAATTCTGTGTTATCTCATCTGTATGCTTACATTTGAAATGACCCTAATTCCAAATAAAGTCATAATCATGGATACTGGGCTTCCCAATTGGTGCTAGTGGTAAAGAGGCTGCCTGCCAAAGCAGGAGATGTGAGAGACACTGGTTTGATTGCTGGGTTGGGAAGACTCCCTGGAGGAGGAAATGGCAACCCGCTCCAGTATTCTTGCCTGGAGAATCCCATGGACAGAGGAGCCAGGAAGGTTGCAGTCCATATGGTCACAAAGAGTCAGACACAACTGAAGCAAGTCAGCATGCATGGGAACTGGAGGTTAGAACTCAAACATAGCTTTTGGGGAAACAAAATTCAACATTATATTTCATACAATGTTAATACTCTTTGATGAAAATTATGTGAATGGAAATTAGAGCACAATGACTATCTCATATTCTCCATCATCTAAAAACGATTTCATTATATTTATTTTTCTTCATTAAAAATAAGAGAAAAGCAGATTACTGCTTTCAGCACTGCATATCAAAGCAACCAGGTTCTAGTTAAAATATTGACTTAGTAGGAGTTTCAGTAAGTAATTAGGATACTGCAGAAGCAGAAATTATAAAGAACACAGATCTCACACAGTATTCAATAATGTATGTAAATGGAAATACATATATTTTTTAATGAGTTTGTGATAAAACTTAACTGCTGGGGAAAGTAGCCTGGGTGTTGTAAATGGAAAATGCAGAATCTTAGTCTTCATTCCAGAACTACTGATTCAGAATCTGCATTGAAATGAGATCTCCAGGTGGCTTATATGCCATATTCCCCTTAAAGATGAAAAGCTCTGATCCAAAATAAATCTTTATTTAGGACAATACAGTAGACTGTACTGCAAAAGAAGAAGAAAGCCAACAGAGCTTTCTACAACCCTCTTCACATTGATTAATAAGATTTATGCCAACTAAAGTTATAATGTTAATGGGAGACTTTTTCACGCACAGAAAAAAACAGGTCACAGTTGTTTTCTTCCCCCCTTATTTTAGTGTTCTCCAACAACTATTTCTGTGCCTACAAAGTATTTTTCCTTAATTACATTGATTATTATTTTGAGAATTTATGTCAATTTTCCTGCTTATAGAAAATGGGCAAATTGCAACTACCTTTTTACAGCCCATAGCGATGCTGGTAGAATTAAACAAGATTATGCAATAAAGAATATGGTATAGTGTCATGTGCATAATGAACGACCAAAACCCAACATCTCCCCCTTTCCAAAGTTTACTTTTTGCTTTTATTTAACAATGTTTTCCATTTGAACTTAATATTTTCCAATCGAATTTAACAGCATTTTCCACTGGACACAATATTTCCAATATTTGTTCACTATAATTCTGGTACCATTTCAGCCTACCTTGTATAATGCCTTTATATTTTCAAATTGGAGGAAATCTGCATAATTCAAATGTCATTTTACAGATGAGAAAACTTAGAGCATAAAACGGCAAGGTATTGTTTAAATCATTCAGAAGATGAGCACTGGCATTAGAACCAGAACTTCAACACTCTTGCCATCAATTCAGAGCTTCTTTGTCATACTAGGCTGTACGGGCAGTAAATGTATCTTGCTACCACCTCTCAGCAAGTGCATACTCAGATTGCCAAAGGATTGCGCCTAATTATCTAATGTGTTCATTTCCGATCCCCCAAATGTATACCCAATGAAGGGGTACCCACTTAAGACCCTATTGCTTGGGGGTCAACATTTTATAAACTCTACTCTAGCTTTCTTAGAGGACAGTGAGTGAACTGAGTTTTTACTAAGGTCTGGAATGATGGTAATGGCCACTTGTCAATCCACAAGTATAGGCTAATGAGAGGATTTGTAGAACCAAGTGGATTCTTCCATGAATGTGATGTGTCAGGCCCCAGCGTGCATGGATGCGCTAAACATTGCAGAACCTAGCTTTTCCTATTTTTCTTCATCATGGAGACAAGCTGAAAATTTTTTGCTTGTTGGCAGCACTAAAAGGAATTGGAATTTTTCAGTAAATCCCCCTTTATCTTTGATTAAGTGGAAATAAACAGACTTTAGTACTAACTAATACATTTGTTTGGCATATATTCTTAAAGCTATTTTTCTTAGGTATTAATTCAATGTAAGCATTCATTTGCCTCAAGGGATTTATAAGTATAAAATGTCCATTTGTAACTTAATACATTAAAATTACAGGCACTACCTAATTCTCCTGATGTTCATTTAATTGCTTCTTTTAGTTCATCCATATTACTGAACATTTGTTCATTTCCTAAGAATGACTATTTAGATATGGAATACTGCATATATGACAGCAATTTAACTCAAAAAGAACCCTCATGGTAAAATCTGTTTAATCTTATATATTGGTGTCGGTTAATGAAATTAGATTTTAAAATACTTAAAATTTTAAATACTTAGGAGATTGCCTGCAGCTATTTTTAAGAATCAGTGCATTGAAGTAAATTCAATAACAGAATGTTATTTTTATATAGAATTTATAAAATCATGACCTTTTGTACAGCATAAATTACAACAATATATATATTTTTTACATGACAGAAACCTTCAAATAGCTCTCCTAATGGTCTAAACTGAAGATGTCCTCTGCTTCAGCAACTTACTTCTTTGGCATTGATTGTCACAAAGTAGCTGGTACAGAAAAGATAGGAAGTCTGAGTGTTGCAATATATATTATATTGTTACCTAATTTTATGAACTATATAGTTTAGGAAACAGCCTTGCTTTCACCTTTTCTCTGTAAGCTATAGTTAATGTTTCATCAAATCTGTAATAAAGGTGGCCCATTGTTTTCTTGCACAGAGGTTTTATGGGGAAGATGGGACATTTATCGGTTCTACCTTGGTTTTAATTTTAACTTCCCACCTGAGATGAAACGTAACATTCACTACTACTCTGAGTCTGCCATATAAAAAAAAAAAAATCACTATTGTATCACCAAGGGCAGTGCCCTGTACCATTTTATTTTAGCAATTCACTGTACTATTGATAGAATTTAAAGTGGTAGCTCTGCATGCACGTATTATATATCTCTTTGATATCAAATAGAGAGTATGCAAAGAGATGGATTTACCAAAGCAGAGCCCAAGACAGGAGTACATGAGCATGTGTGCACGTGAGCATCTGTGCATATGAGTGTGGGTGTGTGCATGATGTGGTGGACAAGAAAGTTTTTTTAAGCCCTAAAAGAAAAAAGGATAAAAAGCAACAGAATTATGTAAGTGATGTTGCTGCTTAAATACTTTCCTGTGGGAGGGAGAAAGAATCGAGAATGAAGACAGAGCTTGGCTGGCTTGCCTGTTCTGACTTGGGCCTTTGGAATAAAGCTAAACTTCCTTAACAAGACACAAAATGCACTTAACTCTCTGGTCCTAACCAGCTCTAATCTCCATGAACCATGGTGCCTGTGGCTTCCCTTTTTGGGTATAAGCACACTTTAATCTCTGCAGGTGAACTGAATGTTGAGTCTGATAGCCCCTTAAGTCTGTTTTTGTGGGATTAATCTTTTAATACCATGCAACGTGACTTGATTCTGCTCTAGATGAGTCCTGGATCCTAATATACCATTCATTCTCCTTGCCCCACAAGAGACCAAATCACACTCAGAAGTTTTGCAAGTTTAACTACAATATACACGTGTGTGCATGTGCACACACGCACACACACAAGAAATGCATTTTCACACAGCCCTCTACCTTCTTTAGGGGCAGGGGATCCATTTCACATGAAAACTAGTTTTTCAGGCTCTGTGTTATAAACTCTGCTTTCTCCTAAACCATGTTCCATTCACATAAAAATCTCAATATCCTTTGGAAAGTTACCCAGCCTTTCCAGTTTGCCTTCCCCAGCAATCCTAGAATTTTATGAGTAATACTTTTTTTCGTATTATATCTTCTTCCAATATATCTCCTGCCTGTCTTTACACAAGAATTCCATCATACACACGTGTGTCTTATGAGCCCTAAGCAAGCTGGATCCTCTCACCTTCCTTAGTTCAAGTTAATTTTTTAGAAAGGAAGGAAAGAAATTTATATCCTCTCACCTCTAGACACAGAAAGACATAGCGCACTCACACACACACACACACACACACACACACAAACACATACACATACCCCTGCTATTTTCCATCAGGCAAAATCCTATTCAAATCATAAAACATGGTAAAAATGTTGCCTCATATATGGATTCTCCACACCTGTGCTAACCCTGAACATCCTAAGAGAATCACTTCCCCTTTTCCCTATGTTCTTCTAGTGTTATGTCTCTGCTATTAATATACTTATTAAATACCTATCCATCTTGGTGTTTCTAGATCCTTTATTATAAAGAATTTCATAAATTTTTAATTTGCCTTCTCCATCACCCTGTAGTTCAGCAAATTTTGAACTTCAACCCCTATTTCTACATGTAAAAAATTTCTACATTTCTAATGTACTGCTTTAGACCAAATTTTATAGTTAAAATCACTGAATTGTGATTTTATAGTCTGATCAATATTAGCTCCTATTAATTTGATTCTGTTTCTTTTTAGAACTTCAAAGAGAAATGTACATGGACTCTTCTTTTAACTACTTGACTTCTAATAGCTTCNATGTAAAAAATTTCTACATTTCTAATGTACTGCTTTAGACCAAATTTTATAGTTAAAATCACTGAATTGTGATTTTATAGTCTGATCAATATTAGCTCCTATTAATTTGATTCTGTTTCTTTTTAGAACTTCAAAGAGAAATGTACATGGACTCTTCTTTTAACTACTTGACTTCTAATAGCTTCGACATCCTTGCATCTGGATATTTCTCTCCTGAGTTCCAGGTAAAGTTCTAACAGTGATGACTCATCTCCCCTTACATAAGTACCATAATGACTATTTCATCCCTATTCTCTCTTAGCTGTCAACAAAAGTACTGGGTCAAATAAGGGAAGATAAATATTTTTTTTCCTTTTCTTAATAATCAGAATTTTAACCCTGAATTTTCCATTATGTGTTTTCATTTTTTTGTTTGCTTGCTTTATTTTGGATTAATTTAGCTTGAGCCACCCCTTTCTTGCAGGAATTTTTGCTCAATTTTTATCACCTTAGATCTAAAACCTTACATTTCAATTATTCTTGATAATTCTGTTCTATTCATTGTGTATTCTCCAATTGGGAGACTCATTTTGCTTTTTTTGAAATACATATATTTCTCTATCTATCTATGTATCTGTCTATCCATACGAGTTACCTGCTTGATATTATGATATTAACTACCTTTTTTCCAGAGGTCAGTTTATTGTACATTATCTAAGTTTGCTTGGCTCCCTGGGGTAACTTCTTTTGACAGTGTTCTGCCATAAGCAATATTCTTATCCAATTCCTGATCTCCCAGTTCAGGAGAATTAGCTACTTCTGCAAGAACAAAACAGAAATAAAATAAGCAAATTATGCTATTGTACTACACTCATCAAAAAGTGTTTAGAACATCTCCTTTCTCCATTTTCCTTTCATGCCACAAATCAAAAGGAGTTTATTTTCTAACAGACTTTGATTTTCACCTCACTTTTCTAACCTGAAACTACTTATCTCCAACCATAAACCCATGAACCCCTGTTCTAAAGCAAGTTACTTCTGTTTTTGCATAAAATATTTATCTTTCAAAATTTTGTGATGAACAGGATGATGTAAATTGAATGAAGCCTTTACCGAGCACTAAATATGGGACATAATTCAACTCAAAATTTAGCATGTTTAATCAGAAATTCACAGATTTTAAAAAATTCCATTTATCTGTAACTCTAAACCCTGCCTTTTATGTGAAAGCATCGATACCTTCTGAATGCCTTTCAGTTGATTTAGGAATCTATTACGAAGGGAAATTCTAAAATGAATATACTAATCTCATCCAAGAAATCCTCTTCTAACAGGAAAGGGAACACCAAGTTGGATCATTCCTTGGGGTGCTGTTATGATGTCAAGTATAGCACAATGGGCTGGGTGTCTGCTGAGGTGATTGTGTGGTCCAGCGAAGTACTGCCTCTATGTCACTCCCCTGTGCAAAGATCGCAGGGGTGCTGTGTCTAACAGAAAATGTTTTTCTCTTTTCCTATGTAAATTCCTCCCCTGACGCTCAAACTCAAACATAATACAGTGTTGCTGCAACGCTGTCCCAGTAACATGAGCATGTTCTGAACTTGACAAGTTTGCGCCTCTGAGATCTGTGGCTGCTGTGACATTACAGTGTGGCCTGAATGTCCTGGACTAGTTTCCCTGAAGTCTTAGAAATNAATTCCTCCCCTGACGCTCAAACTCAAACATAATACAGTGTTGCTGCAACGCTGTCCCAGTAACATGAGCATGTTCTGAACTTGACAAGTTTGCGCCTCTGAGATCTGTGGCTGCTGTGACATTACAGTGTGGCCTGAATGTCCTGGACTAGTTTCCCTGAAGTCTTAGAAATGACATTAAACAATGGGAATAACAGGCACCGAACTAATCTTGTAATTTTTTTTCTGACATTGGTCCAAATTTTTCCTTTGCCTCATTTACCAGACACACATCTTTCAGAGCCTCCAGGATTGTTATTAGGGCACCTTGTCATTTGGAGGACATTTGGTTTCTGTGTTTTAATACCTGAGCAAATGTTCAATGTGAACCGATGCTTTTATTTCCCTTAGGGAAGTTCTATCCTTTAAAGTGTTTCCATTTTAGAATATCAAAATAATTTTCATTATATAATCTTCTTGAAAATGAACAAGATAATGTAAAGTTTAGACCCAGATTTATCCTCGAAGTTTCATAAAAATATTAACCTGTATTTCTACCATGACAAAGAAAAAAATATTTAACTTCTTCTTCACCATAACAGAGGCAAACTACATACTTATTTTCTGCTGCATTAAAGTGATGCTTTTATCTATTCTTCTTAGACACAATTATTCTAGGTCCATTCTGAGAAGAGTATTTAGGGCCAGGTTTACAATTTATATCAAATTTAATAAAAAATTAAAATTGTTCAGGTATGCATTAGCTTTTATAATTTTGCTTATCTAACCAATGTTAAATACACATTCCAGAAACACAACAAAATGCAATTTTGGAAGCAAATAGATAATAGGTTTGATATTTACTCAAATTTGAATTAAGTCAAAGTTTAATGAATTTATAGAGAAGTTCTCCATTTGTGTTTTATTTAGCTTGCAGACAGATTCTGATAATGAATAATTCTTTTCTTAGAGTCAGTTTGTGATTAACCAACTTCTTTTTTTCACACTAAGATCTCACCTTGCTAAAAAAAATGTTTTATTAAAGAGGTTTGCACAAGAATACATTGTTTACTCTCCTGGTTCTAAAATGCACCTCACATACCCTACTTAATTTTGCCTAAGAAAGGAGTTTGAGTTTAAAAGTAATTTTTAAAAAAATTCTGGTAGTATGCAAACACCACATTCTGTCACCACAATCTATCACCACATTCTAGTCCATCTCATTCAAAAGAGATAAAGAGACATCATGTGAGTTCTTTTAGAATTAAAGTATATGAGAGGTAAAGTAAAGGCTTACACACACACTTAAGTCTTTTCATCACTGTTATATGGAGACATAGACCACAAGCAACAAAATGGTGTAATTTTTAAGAACATATGTGCATTGAATCCAGAGTCTCCAGAGCTGGATTATAATGAACGCAGCTCCATAGCTGGTAGCTTTGCAATCTTAGCTAAATCACGTAGCCATTTGGGATCATGATTTTCTTATCTGTAAAGTTAGAATGTTAATATGGCTACCCGACACACAGTAAGCACTCAATAATGCTTTCTCCTTTGGAGAAAGGAACAGCTATTCACTCCTGTATTCTGGCCTGGAGAATTCCGTGGACAGTATAGTCCATGGGCTCACAAATAGTCAGACACAACTGACTTTCACTTTCACTTCACTTTCATATCAAATATTGGGCTTCTCTGATGGCTCAGCATGTTAAGAATAAGCCTGCAGTGGAAGAGACACAGGAGACCTGGGTTCAATCCCTGCACTGGGAAGATGCCCTAGAGAAGGAAATGACAACCCACTCCAGTGTTCTTTCCTGAAAAATCCCTTGCCTTCTTCAGTTCAGTTCAGTTTAGTCACTCAGTCATGTCCGACTTTTTGCAACCCCATTGACTGCAGCACGCCAGGCCTCCCTGTCCATCACCAACTCCTGGAATTTACTCAAACTCACGTCCATTGAGTCAGTGATGCCATCCAACCATCTCATCCTCTGTCGTCCCCTTCTTCCACCTTCAATCTTTCCCAGCATCAGGGTCTTTTCAAATAAGTCAGTTCTTTACATCAGGTGGACAAAGTATTGGAGTTTCAGCTTCAGCATTAGTCCTTCCAATGAATATTCAGGACTGATTTCCTTTAGGATGGACTGGTTGAATTTCCTTGCAGTCCAGGGGACTCTCAAGAGTCTTCTCCAACACCACAGTTCAACAGCATTTGTTCTTCGGTGCTCAGCTTTCTTTATAGTCCAGCTCTCACATCAGTACATGATTACTGGAAAAACCATAGAATTGACTAGATGGACCTTTGTTGGCAAAATATTATATCTGCTTTTTAACATGCTCTCAAGGTTGGTCATAACTTTTTTTTCCAAGGAGTAAGAGTCTTTTAATTTCATGGCTGCAGTGACCATCTGTAGTGATTTTAGAGCCAAAAAAAAAAGTTTTGTGCCTTCCTAGACAGACAATTTTTAAAGGCCATCTATTAGCATTAAAGGGCTTCCCAGATGGCTCAGATGGTAAAGAATCTGCCTGCAATGCAGGAGACTCAGGTTTCATTCCCTGGGTTGGGAATATCCCTTGGAAAAAAAAAAAGTTTTGTGCCTTCCTAGACAGACAATTTTTAAAGGCCATCTATTAGCATTAAAGGGCTTCCCAGATGGCTCAGATGGTAAAGAATCTGCCTGCAATGCAGGAGACTCAGGTTTCATTCCCTGGGTTGGGAATATCCCTTGGAGAAGGGAATGGCTCCCCACTCCAGTATTCTTGCCTATAAAATTTCATGGACAGGGAAGCCTGGTGGACTACAGTCCATGGATTTGCAAAGAGTCAAAAATGACTGAGTGACTGAGCATGCATGAACACTAGCAATAAAATTTGCTAGCTAATGTGAATGCTGTAAGGTGCATTAAGTACTACTTCTTTGTGGTGATATGAAGTTTATCACCACATAGAAGTTGAAGGACTAGAGAAGGTACATTGGTTTTTTGCAGCTGTGAATCTGTAAAGAATAGCAGGTAGCTGGTAGAACTGCCCATGCTCCAAATCTCCATTAGATTTCCACCCCTTGGCTTCCTCAGTAGGAATCCCTACCTTAGTGTTAACTTTCTTTCAGCTAGAGTAAGACTCAGAAAACAGGTGTTGGCCTCTGTTTTATTTTGCATTTTCACAGAGACATTTTTCATTGCACAGGTCATTTTGGTGTTAATATAACTGGAATAGTGATACATAGTTAGTGTTATATTCCTAAAATACAAATAACATACATAACTTTGATTCAATAAACAAAAACAGAAAAATTATTTTATGAATATCCATCTCTGTAGGGCTGGTCCGCTTGGCATGATCACTACTTCTCTCTTCTAAGATCAGGAAATATATTTCCCAGTGTCTCCTTCCCTTTTTACATGTGAGGAAAAGTTTGTCACTGCAAAGAACTTTGATGAGATTGGAAGCTCAGCAAAGCAGAAGCCATTATCATAGTGGCCAGGGTGGGCAGATTCAGCAAGCTTCCAGATGCTTCACTGGCTCACACTTTGTGGTCAAAGTGATTCACAGTTTTACAACATCATGATGGTAGAGGCATTTCTTATAATCTCCGGTTTTCTCATTTTGCTTCAGAGCTGCCTTTGGGAAAATGTCAGGGAGACTCTTTCTCCAATTCTACAGACACAGATTCAGATATTTAGATGTCTAGCTCTTCTATTAGGTAAAAAAGTAGGCACCGAAATTCCTATATTAAGTGCTGTATTCATGGACTACTTGAAGCGACCCTGTTTTCCTAGCCAGAGACTAATATACAATCTAAATGGATTAACTGTGGAATGAACAAAATAAATCTTGAGACACCAAGAAAAAAAAAGTCAATAAAACTGAAGCATGGTACTCATTCAGTATAGCAAGGAATAGCATATATTTCAATGTATTAATTTTCTAAGTGAGACTATATTGCTTACTGGTATATATAAAATAATGTGTATTTCATATATTCTCAGCGATAAATTAATTTCACTATATTCAACAGTTGATAGACACACGATAATGATTTCTTTTGTTAGTATACATTTTTACATGTAAAATAATTTCCTTTTATGTGTGCATATGAATAACTTCAATTTAGACACACTAATAACATTCCTTAATGTTATATATGTTTTCCAAAGGAAAATAGCCATTTCAGTCAGTTCAGTTCAGTTCAGTCACTCAGTCATGTCCAACTCTTTGTGAGCCCATGAGCCGCAGCACACCAGGCCTCCCTGGCCATCACCAACTCCTGGAGTCCACTCAAACCCATGTCCGTTGAGTCAGCGATGCCATCCAACCATCTCATCCTCTGTCCCTTTCTCCTCCTGCCCTCAATCTTTCCCAGCACCGGGGTCTTTTCAAATGAGTCAGCTCTTTGCATCAGGTGGCCCAAGAAGTAAATGCTAACTTAGTATGTAAAAAACCCTTCATTAAAGTAACCAGTTTTCTCTTAAATTGATCATGATTTTAAAACATAAGACAGTTTTAAGACACTATTCTTCACCTGTAGTTGTTAGTCAGCATGCATTAAATGCATTTTCATGAATAGTGATTATCAAACATCTATTCATAGGTTTATAAATTACTTATTTTTTTTTATAGTTTCATCATACCTTTCCAACATGAATACAAATATGCCGTATCAACTCTACAGTATTCATGGTCCTACCGAAAACTCTGTTCCACCAACTTTACTTTCTTCAGTACAATTAATATTCAGTTTCAGTTCTTGTTTAAATCTTAATGTTTGCAAGTTATTATCAACCATCACAACTATACATTTAATGTTTATTTGGAAGCCAAAAGGTACTTACTGGTTTTTAAGACCACTTATTCCATCATAAATTACTCAGAAATACCACTTGTGAGTAAACGCTTGAACTTTTAGAAACACAGGTTTCTATTAGCAGGTCGATAATCTGTCTCACTTTATTCTGAATATCTAAATTGCTTATATCTCTACTTTGTTGTACATATCATTAACAAAAAAGACATCATATATAACAGCTGGTAGGTTTTATTCTCAAGTGTTTTTATGGAAATGATAATTTGAATAACTGTGATAGAACCCAGTATACAAAGGTGCACATAAAATAATGAACTAATGGCTTTAATTTATGAAGTTGATGCCTATTTTGCTTCAGAATTACCCTGACACTTCATTTGATTATCTTTAGCAGTGCTGCTAAAACCATACTGATGTATCAAGAAATGTACTTAGAACCAAGCTTTCTTGGACTCCAAGAAAGCCAAGCCAAAAACTCTTAAGTATAGGATAACTGGCAGTCCATATGTTGTCATTTTCTGTCAGATTCTATTTACCATAAAAGCAGTTTCAAGTCACAAAGCAAAACTCACCTTCTAAAATATATCATTTTTAACAAGGTTGAGTTTGATCAATTTTTCTTTCTGTTATTCCAGTAAAGCTTGGCTTCTCTTTTTCTCTTTTTCCTAATTTGTTTTTATCATGAAATGATAAACAGATTGATTCTGACCAAAAAAACCAAGATAGAAAATTGTATTCCGTAGTCTATCTGAGTCTTGCTTGGGACTGACAGCTGCAGTTTGAGTAGAGGAGACAGAAAGCCATTTGAATTATTTACAAATATTATCAAACATTAAATTTATGATTTTCTTTAGAGTTCTAAATAAATATTTCTTAGTATTCACTTCATTAAAAACATTTACAAACGTAATGCATTATATAATTACATGGAGTAGGTGTGCCTAGCTTTCATCTACTTTCATCTTCAAGTCAATGAGCTTAAGATCTCTGACCTTTGATGTGTCCAGTTCAGTTCAGTTGCTCAGTCGTGTCCGACTCTTTGTGATCCATGGATAGCAGCACACCAGGCCTCCCTGTCCATCACCAACTCCCAGAGTTTACTCAAACTCACATTCATTGAGTCAGTGATGCCATCCAACAATCTCATCCTCTGTCATCCCCTTCTGCTCTCGCCTTCAATCTTTCCCATCATTAGGGTCTTTTCCAGTGAGTCAGTTCTTCACATCAGGTGCCCAAAGTATTGGAATTTCAGCTTCAGCATCAGTCCTTCCAGTTAGTATTCAGGACTGATTTCCTTTAGGATGGACTGGTTAGATCTCCTTGCAGTCCAAGGGACTCACAAGAGCTGTCTCCAACACCACAGGTCAACAGCACCAATTCTTCGGTGCTCAGCTTTCTTTATAGTCCAACTCTCACATCAGTACATAATTACTGGAAAAACCATAGCTTTGACTAGATAAACCTTTGTTGGCAAAGTAATGTCTCCGTTTTTCAATATGCTGTCTAGGTTGGTCATAACTTTTCTTCCAATGAGCAAGCATCTTTTAATTTCATGGCTGCAGTCACCATTTGCAGTGATTTTGGAGCCCAAGAAAATAAAGTATCTCACTACTTCCATTGTTTCCCCATCTATTTGCCATGAAGTGATGAGACTAGATACCATGATCTTAGTTTTCTGAATGTTGAGTTGTAAGTCAGCTTTTTTACTCTCCTCTTTCACTTTCATCAAGAGGCTCTTTAGTTTTTCTTCCCTTTCTGCTATAAGGGTGGTGTCATCTGCATATCTGAGGTTATTGGGATTTCTCCCGGCAGTCTTGATTCCAACTTGGGCTTCATCCAGCCTGGCATTTCCTATAATGTACTCTGCAGATAAGGTAAAGGTGCATGTAAGCAGGGTGACAATATATAGCCTTGATGTACTCCTTTCCCGATTTGTTGGTCCATGTCCAGTTCTAACTGTTGCTTCTTGACCTGCATACAGATATTCTCAGGAGGCAGATCAGGTGGCCTGGTATTCCCATATCTTTAAGAATTTCCCACAATTTATTGTGATCCACACAGTGAAAGGCTTTAGCGTATTCAATAAAGCAGAAATACATGTTTTTTCTGGAACTCTCTTGCTTTTTTTGATGATCCAGTGGATGCTGGCAATCTGATCTCTGGTTGCTCTGCTTTTGCTAAATCCAGCTTAAACATCTGGAAATTCAGAGTGCATGTACTCTTGAAGCCTGAGGTGGAGAATTTTGAGCATTACTTTACTACTGTGTGAGATGAATGCAATTGTATGGTAGTTTGAGCATTCTTTGCATTGCCTTTCTTTGGGATTGGAATGAAAACTGACTTTTTTCATTCTTGTGGCCACTGCTGAGTTTTCCAAATTTTCTGGCATATTGAGTGCAGCACTTTCATAGCATCGTCTTTCAGGATTTGAAATAGCTCAACTGGAATTCCATCACCTCTACTAGCTTTGTTCATAGTGATGTTTCTTAAGGCCCACTTGACTTCATATTCTAAGATGTCTGTATCTAGGTGAGTACAAACACCACTATGGTTGTCTGGGTCATGAAGATTTTTTTTTTTAAGTGCAGCACTTTCATAGCATCGTCTTTCAGGATTTGAAATAGCTCAACTGGAATTCCATCACCTCTACTAGCTTTGTTCATAGTGATGTTTCTTAAGGCCCACTTGACTTCATATTCTAAGATGTCTGTATCTAGGTGAGTACAAACACCACTATGGTTGTCTGGGTCATGAAGATTTTTTTTTTTCTTTGTATAGTTCTGTGTATTCTTGTCACCTCTTTTTGATATCTTCTTCTTCTGTTAGGTCCATACCATTTCTGTCCTTTATTGTGCTCATCTTTGCATGAAATGTTCCCTTGGTATCTCTAATTTTCTTGAAGAGATCTCTAGTCTTTCCCATTCTATTGTTTTCCTCTATTTCTTTGCATTGATCACTGAGGAAGGCTTTCTTATCTCTCCTTGCTATTCTTTGGAACTCTGTATTCAAATGGGCATATCTTTCCTTTTCACCTTTGTCTTTAGCCTCTCTTCTTTTCTCAGCTCTTTGTAAGCCCTCCTCAGACAACCATTTTGCCTTTTTGCATTTCTTTTTCTTGGAGATGGTCTTGATCACTGCCTCTTGTTCAATGTCATGAACCTCCATCCATAGTTCTTCAGGCACTCTGTCTGTATTATCTAATCCCTTGAATCTATTTCAATTAGTGCTTTATTATAAGGTAAGGATTTTCATTTGCTTCTTATGTTGCAGAGTAAGAAATCATGATTTATAATATAAAATGAGCTCATCTTGCCTCTATTACCATAAAACTTTTCTTAAACTGAAGCCTCCACTGGTTTGGAAAAGAGTTCCATATTTTAAAAAATGACACAAATGAACTTATCTACAAAACAGAAATATACCCACAGGCACAGAAACAAATTTATGGTTATCAAAGGGGTAAGGAGGGTTGAGAAGGATAAATTAGATAACTGGCAAGGACTTTTTATATGGTACAGAGAACTATACACAATGATTTGTGATAACCTCTAAGGGAAAAGAATCTGAAGAATGGGTCAATATATATGTATAACTGAATCACTTTGCCATATACCTGGAACTACACATCATTGTAAATCAACTATACTTCAATAACAATTTTTAATTAAAAGGAGTCCAAGTCTGAGGGCTTAAATCAACTTCAGGAGCTTTAGAAATAGGTGGAGTTCTTGTTCTTCAAGTTTGAAAGCCCAATATAAAGTTGTTTTAATCCACTTGATTTCAATTTAAGTACTCAAGTAATTATATGTGTGTGTGTGTGTGTGTGTGTGTGTGTATAAATGTCATAGAGGTAAAACTAAGACCTGCAGGTATTTGTTTTTTTCCTGGAGTCTGAGTGAGTAAATGTATTGGACATATGTATATATAAAATGTTTACCCAAAATAAGGTAACTTTTTCATAAAGTTTATAAATCACCTAAGTATTCTTGTATGAATAGCACTCAGTGCTTTATGTCTTGTCAGCGTCTGCTTTTATAAACAGGAGAGAAACATGAAAAAAAGAAAATCCCTCTCTCCTCTTCTTGAAAAGTGCACAGAAGGAAAGGTCAGGATGATGCCTTGTTTCTCTGTCAACACTGACTAATTCAACATGGAAGCACAAATTCCAGTTCTAACTAACTTTCTAATAAAATCCTCAGACAGAACCTAATTAGCTACAATTCAAAAACCCAAAGGAATTCACCAGTGAGTGAAGAATGTTATTTGGTCTATGTGTTCATAAAATTACCAAGTTAAAAGCAATTGTTCCAAGTGGTCATGAGAGCTTACCAAAACTGTGGTTTTCTTTGTTATGTCACTTTCTGCACAATCCCCTTCTTCTGAACTTAAGAAATAAATACATATACATACATACATGCACTAGCATACACACATCATAAATATTTTAGCACTTCCTAGAATATCCTCACCACAGAAAGAGCTAAGTTATGTCAACTTTCTTGTCTTGAGGTCTCTACAGGGTCTCTAATAAGGCCACAGCAACCATTACTCACAGCAACCATTACTTGTTACTCCCTTATAATGCTTAGTTACTACCAAGAGCTAAACAAATGACACCTGCCTTTTGTTAATATAACAGCAGATAATCCTGTGTTTTCTATGGGAATATCCTTCCATAGGTACCTTCTCAGAGAGTGTCTGTTGTCTACTTGACCTTCACCTGTATGGGTTATCTGTCAAATTGATCTATATCATACATGTTACCTGTGTATAGGATTTATTCAACCCCTCTTACATATCATAAAAAGAGCTTCACAGATTATCCCCAAGTGATTCTACCGTGTTTGGTATCACCCAGATAAGCTCTTTGCATCCATGGCAAACAACTCATATTTTCTAAACATAATAAAGTCTTCTCTCAGCTATGTTTTTACAGTCTGTTCCTCTACTCACAATGCTGAATCTGGGCATTTCTACATCCCACCTCCTGAGTAAAACTTATTCCAACTCTGAAAGCTGCTGAGGGCTTGTTTGCTATGCTGCTCCCACAAAGCCTGGAATGAATCTCTATTACAGCACGAATTGCATTGAATCGGAATAAACTGTTTGCTAATTTATCTCTTTCACTGGACCCAGAGGATTTTGAGAGTAAAGATCACTC
>SJYX01023509.1:193321-229196 GCA_006410675.1 Oreotragus oreotragus | reverse complement strand
CTTTAAGCCAACTTTTTCACTCTCCTCTTTCACTTTCATCAAGAGGCTTTTTAGTTCCTCTTCACTTTCTGCCATAAGGGTGGTGTCATCTGCATATCTGAGGTTATTGATATTTCTCCCGGCAATCTTGATTCCAGCTTGTGTTTCTTCCAGTCCAGCATTTCTCATGATGTACTCTGCATAGAAGTTAAATAAGCAGGGTGACAATATGCAGCCTTGACGTACAGTGTCAGAAATTACTAAAGAAATTACTAATTACATATAACAGTGTGTATATGAATCTCTAATATGTGTCAGACAGTGTTGTGTTTTGCATGTATTGATCTGATATAATTTCTAAAAATGTATATGACATATATTATCAATATTTGAAGATAAAGAAGTTGATAATCAAAAGACACAAAATAGGGGAGTAAATAATAGAATTGAGTCAAGATGTTTGATGACAAAATATAGATTCTTTTGTTTATATACATAATACCTATGAGTACATATTGGGAACTCAGACATTTTATATCTAATATTTCATGTAATCTTCATAATATTTTTGTAGTCAACAGTATTATTATTATTCAGATAGCTAATGCTTATAAAAACTAACTTGATGGTTTAGTCACTAAGTCATGTGTGATTCTTGCAACCCCATGGACTTTAGCCCACCAGGCTACTCTTTCATAGCATTTTCCAGGCAAGACTACTGCAGTGGGTTGCCATTTCCTTCTTCCTGACCCAGGGCTCCAACCTGGGTCTTCTGCGTTGCAGACAGATTCTTTACTGAATGAGCTACTAAGTTCAAAAGTCAAATAACATATAGGGACAAAACTGTGAAGCACATCTCTCGACTTCGAAGCCTATACTCTTTCTGCCACATGATGGGTGATGAGGGCTCTTCTCTTGGTACATTATCCATGAATGCTACGCTACTGTTTAGTGAGAGTGGACTCCTTGAAAACCTCAATATATTTTATCTGAATAATGGAACGTTCCCAGTGATGACTGATTTTCTTGCCTTAGATCGCACAGAGCCAGGCTCCACCATGTTTTGTTTCTCATGTTACAGAATTCCTTACTTAACTCTCCTTGACAGGCATCCTGTGACTGGTCTCAACTGTGACAAGTCACAGGCTTTCCTGAATCACTGAAGACTGGAAATATTTGTGCAAAAATGATCATCTACTTTTTGTATTTGCATAACTGCTGAGTTTGTGGACAACCATATTGTCAGAAGCTGCATTTAGATGCCAACTGTATCAGGCAATAATGTGTGCACAGTTGCTAGGTCATATCCGAGTCTTTGTGACCCAATGGACTGAAGTCTACTAGGCTCCTCTGCCCATGGAATTTTCCAGGCAAGAATACTGGAGTGGGTTACCATATCCTTCTCCAGGGGATCTTCCCAATCCAGGGATCAAATCCATGTCTCTTAGGTGTCCTGCATTGGCAAGGCAGTTCTTTACCACTGTGCCACTTGGGAAGCCTGTATCACGCATGCTTATGCCCTATTTGTAGAAATTTTAGATCTACTGACGTGAATAAGAAACAAGCACAATTACATCTGAAAAATCTGTAAGCTATAAACAAGAGGCACATGAAGAAATTCTTGTATTATTTAGACATTTTTAATAGCAGATAAAGAAAAAAAAGTCTTGGTAGCTAAAAATCTAAGAATAATCATTGATGTCAGGAATAAAGTAATTTAGAGAAATAATCCTGAAATATTACATTCATACATTATTCTTCTGACAAAAGTGACTCTGAGAAGATGTTATTTGTTTAGCTTATTAACTATTTCTCTCTTGTTCTTATCTTGACTACAAATAATCTTCATTACACAGAAAATTATTCATATCTCTGCCACATTTTATATGACAATTCACCCCAAAATCATTTTGATCAGTTGGTCAGTGGTCAGTGACTCATAGAAATGATACCAAATATTATCCACTACCCACAGAATTGGGTATATAACATATATACATATACTTAATATGTATAATATAAAAATATTTGATTAGTGAAAAAAATAAAATTTTATCTTATTACTATTATAATAGTTATATGTAGTGGCATGAAAAAGAATAACTCAAACTAGAAACATGCTGTGAATGTTGATCAAGGTGTTAATGACTTAGTTTTCTTTCAATTAAATATTCATTTTGAACTCTTTTCAGAAACAATTACCAGCCAGGATAACAATACCACTAGCTGTTGTTACATCCATTTCTTTAATTTTTGTGTAATCCCTTTTTATGATTTTTCATTATTTCTTTTTTCACATGAACCCAAACCAAAATAATATATAGTGAACTAATTCAAGTAGGTCTCCAGATATTATAATAATTTTCCACATTTATATGCAGTTATAATGTCCTTCCAAAATATCCCCCTTGATACCACAGGTATTGTTTATTAAGAGATCTTGATCTTCCTAATATTTCTTGTCCCAGACCATCATCACTCAATTTACTTTCTCATCATTCATGAAAGCATGAATACTTTTAAGTTGAAATGATAAAAGATAATAAATACCAAACTCTTCTTATATGATTTTTGTGGCATTTCAAATTGGGTTTAAAATGCTTTCTGTAATCTCTACCAGTAGAGTTGGCTAATTGAACACCAAATACTTAAAAATCTGTCTACTTGAGCCTTGGACTGGATTCCAGTATCTCTAGTTCTTCTCTTTTACAATGGGGATCATTGAAACCACTGCTTTTGAACCTGGGATTACTTTGAACAAAAGACAGAAAAGTTTGAAGGAGTGCTAATCTTATGCTTCTTTTGTTCTGGAATCTACAATTGTATATACTGTCAAAGAAAACCAGAGTTAGACGGTAGCTGAAGCAGTAAAAACAGATTTTATTTAGGAATGATTGCAGTAGAGGGAAAAGAGGCCTCAGTATAGAACTAGGCTCAATTCCAAACTGTCCAAGGACAAGTGGGGATTTATGGCAAGGATCAAGTTGAGATGGAAACATCAGTGGCTGGAGAATTCTGACTAAACCAACCTGATAGGATTCCCACTGAAGGCAGACCAGGATGATCAGATACTAAGAGTGGAGAATTCTTCCTAAAATGACTTAGCCACATTTTTGCTTAAATTGGGCCTTGTAAAGACAAATGGACTCCCTGAGTTGCTCAGTGGTAAAGAAACCACTTGAAATGCAGGTGATGTGAGTTAGATACTTGGATCAGGAAGATTCCCTGGAGAAGGAATGGCACACCACTCCACTGTTCTTGCTTGGAAAAACCCACGGACAGAGGAGCCTGGTGGGCCATGGTTCATGTGGTGGCAAAGAGCTGGACATGACTGAGTGCAGAGCAAGCAGCATTTCATGATGGTTAATGGCAGCACTTTGAAATTCTATTACTTAATTTCAAAATCTGGCACCACAGTTAACTCATTGTGTGACTTTGGATAAATTACTAAAGAAACTATCATGGGGTAGCAAAAGAGTTGGATATAACTTAGTGACTAAACAACAAAGACAAACACGAAAGCCCAAAGTTCAAGGCTGATGAAAGGATTCAAAGAAACCTGAGTAAAGTTTGGTCAAGGAGAGAGTCTCTCTGTCACCACTCCCCGAACACAAGAGTTGTTTATGTTCAGTCACTAAGTCATGTCTGACACTTTGCAACCCCTTGGACTCCAGCATGCCAGGCTTCCCCATCCCTCACTATCTCTGGGAATTTGCTCCACTGAGCCTATTACTAATAGAAAGTTGGGGCCTTGTATTAGTGAGAAGGCTTCCCTTGTGGCTCAGCTGGTAAAGAATCCGCCTGCAATGCAGGAGACCTCAGTTTGATCCCGGGGTTGGGAAGATTCCCTGGAGAAAGGAACGACCACCCACTCCAGTATTCTGGCCTGGAGGATTCCATGAACTGTATAGTCCATGGGGTCACAAAGCGTCGGACACAACTGAGCGACTTTCACTTTTATATTAGTGTGAGGACAACCTTGCTTTGGTATTTTTAATTCCCCCTTTAGGGAGTGCTGTCCTCTCATGAAACCTTGGGGATTATGCTACTTATTAACAGAAATCCATCCCACATATTTTCAGGGATAGGTTGCCCTCAGAAGTAGGCCTCAAGATAAGGTATGAGTAAAAGCAGTTTATGGAATTTGTGATCCTGGGAAACACCAATAGGGCAGTGAAGGGAAGAAAAGAATGAAGAGTGCTTTATCAAACAGGATGCCATGTGCATGTTGGAGCCCAGTCCTAAAGGGAATAAGGGAGTGTGGGGATTTACCCCTAACTCTGTGAAGCCATTGGTTGAGGACTGTCCTAGTGGAATAGCTAGTTCGTCTACATTTGTAGATATAATAAGCTTCAATAGACAAAGAAAACCCTGAAACGAAGGCTTGTTTTTTACTTTGAATAGGAAACTATCAGTTTTAGGAGAGTATTGAGTGTTCAGGGTTCTATGATGGGGCTCTGACAGTCATTATTTGTGAACCTTCACTTTCCCTTCATATGCTCTGCCCTGAGATCCACTTTTTATAGTGGGAACTCAGTATTTCCTCATGGGTATTTAATGACAACTGTCAGCCTCATCTATAGTAAGCTGTTCTGGCTCTATGTTTTTATTAATATATGTTTACTGAGATATATTTTATATACAGAAAATTGTAATATTACAAATATTACCATGTATACAAATATTATAATATACATGTAAACTTTATTGTAATACATGCAGTTACTAAAAATTTTGGCAACCCCAAACAATCATGTAATCACCATGCAATTATAAGTAATATTTCCATCACACAAAAAGGCATAATTCCTTATACTCAATTTCCTTCTCTCACATCCAGGCTCTAGAAAGCACTGATCTGATTTCTATCTATCCATAATTTAATATAAAAGGGATCATACAGTATATTGTCTTTTGAATCTTGCTCCTTGCATATAACATAGTGCTTTCAAGATTCATTTGTATCTTTGCAGCATTAGTAGTCTTATTCTTTTTATTGCTGAAAATTATTCCATCATTTGGATGTACGAGAGTGTGTTTAACCATTCAGCATTTGATGGATATTTGGAGTTGTTCACATTTTATTCCTTCTAATTAATGGAGAACAGAAAGGGGAAAATACTAACTTTATAGATGCCACTTTAACCAAGTGATCAAAGTTAACATCATTAATGACATTGTATTTGTATCACCCACCCCCTGTACTATGTGATGGGAAGAGCACTTCATATCTGTGTTCTTCTTCACAAAACTTTATACCTCTAGGCTAATAATGAGAAAATATCAGACAAATCTACATTTAGGGATATTCTACAAAATATATGACCAGCACTCTTCAAATCTTTCAAAGTCGTGAAGTATAAGGAAAGATTCAAAAGTTATTACAAACTGAGGAAACTGATCAAGCGTAATATCTAAATGCTATGTATTTAATCTGAAAAAAGGACACATTGGGTAAACTGGTGAAATTAAATCTGTATTTTCCTTAATTGAATAGCACTAATGTCAATTTCTTATTTTGATCAATGTAGCATGATTGCATAAAGTATTAACATGCAGGAAAATTGGGGAGAACAGATCAAAACTCTGAGCTTTCTTTGTGATGCTTGTGCATCTAAAATTCTTTTAAAATAAAAGGCTTTGTAATGAAATAAAATTATATTCTTAATTGTTTTTACTTTTAAAGTAGCCTCTCAAAAATCAAAAATAAAAGAGCAGCAACTAAAACTGAGACAATTGGAAGAAAGAAGTGAATAAAACAAACCTGAAATGGAGAATTAGAAGAGAATGGCATAACTTATCAATTTAACCTTATGCCTTGGAAAAAATAAAATGAATACATCTCTGGAATAGTTAATACATTATAAACAAGGTCTACTGGCTCCGTTTCTCTGGAGAACCTTACTAGTACAGATTTTAGTAGTAAGCATTGTTACAGAGGAACAAAATTTTACATATATAGGGAGATTTATTATGAGAACTTGACTCATATAATTATGGAGGCTGAGAAGTCCTACAATCTTTCATCTGCACACTGAGACCCAGGAAAGCCAGTTACATAATTCAGTTAAAAACTGAAGGCCTATGAACCAGAAGAGTTGATTGGTATAAATCCCAACCCAAGGCCCACAGAAGATAAGATGAGATATCTCAATTCAACAGTGAGGCAAGAAAAAGGGGACAAATTCCTCCTTCCTCTTCCTCTTGCTCTCTTCAAGCCCTCAAAGGATTGGATGTCCACCTACGATGGGGAGGGCAATCTACTTTACTAACCCCACCATTTCAAATGTTGTGTGTGCTAAGTCACTTCAGTCATGTCCAACCTTTTGAGACCCTATGAACTGTACCCCGCCAGGCTCCTCTATTCATGGGATTCTCCAGACAAGAATAATGGAGTGGGTTGCTATGTCTTCCTCCAGGAGATCTTCCAGACCCAGAGATTGAACCCAGGTCTTTTAAGCCTCCTGCATTGGCAGGTGAGTTCTTTCCCACTAGTGCCACCTGGGAAGCCCTTCAGATGTTAATCTTATCTGCAAACACCTTCACAGACATACCCAGAAATAATTAATCTGGGCACCCTGTGGTCCATCAAGTTGACACATGAGTTTAACTATCACACATCCAAAGACCCCAAATGCATAGAGATGTGCAGATATTCACAAGGAAAAAACAAAAACAAAACATGTGTAAACTAGAGATTTCATTACCCCTCCCGAGCAATTTTAAATTGATCCAACCTCTGTTATTTACCAAGTAGGAAAAAAAAATCATCTGCCAAAATTTCCCTAAGTTCACAGGGAGCTGGAATTTTTATTATGACCTCTGATTTTTCTTTGTAATGTCTTTGACTCTATCAGGTATGGAATTAGTTCCCATTTTTAAACTTAATTTACATTAGATCAGACACTTACATAAAATATGTATATCTGGAAGAATTTGTTATTAAAAGTGATGAAAAATTATAGACATTTACATTGCAATAACTCAAGCAATTAAAAATCTTATGGCCATGACTTCAGGTACTAAAAGCCCTTATGAAATTTCTTCAATTCAATAACCTGTGTCAATGAAAAATTAATCAGTTTATCTAAGAAAGAAATGGAAAATTATACTTGAGCTAAATTTGAGGATTTTAATCCAGAAAGAGCATTTCAGAAAACTCTGAGGACTGTCCTACCCATTAGAAGTCAAGGCACAGTTACATAAGTTTTTTGAGACAGAGGGCTCTACATCAAATGATGTATTATTGACAGTTTACACAATCCAGATCTAAGTGCCATTTGATCTCCTTATGAGATCAAAAAGGAATGTTATCTTTCAAGGAGCTGTCTTGTTGATGCCAGGAGAATGCTACTCTTTATGGTTGAGCAGGTATTTCTGCCAGTGGGGAGGTTTGGCGAATGCATAATACAGATACATAATGCACAGTGGTGGGAGAGAGGGCCAGTCGAAGGGCAGAGAAGAATTTTTATGTTTAAATTTTCCTTGTCTTGCCATAAAATATGAATTTATTTCACACTTGGCTTCTGCCTTGTCTTGCAATAGGTCATCCGTCTCTCTACTCTCCTCTATTTTTGTCTACCCTCAGTCCTACTGGGCTTCCCTGGTGGCTCAGATGGTAAAGAGTTGCCTGCAATGCTGGAGACCTGGGTTTGATCCCTGAAGACTCTCTGGAGTAGGGAATGGCTATCCACTCCAGTATTTTTGCATAGAGAATTCCATGGACAGAGGAGCCTGGCAGGCTACAGTCCATGAGTTTGCAAAGAGTAAGACACAACTGAGCAACTAACCCTTTCACTTTTACCCCTACTAGCACCCCAGATTTCCCCTCATTTCCATTCATCTCTGAGGAAAGAGCTTAAGCACATCTCTCAGTTCTCAGGTCCCTAATGATTTCATGATTCCTTGACCTTATCTTCCCACAGTGGCTCCGTTCCTCTTGGCAGGTGCAAACACAGGTCCCTTGCTCAAAGGTATAATTAACATAAGTACTTTTATTGCTAGATGTCAATAAATACTTCCTTCTCCACTATATCAATTATTTAAAAACCAAAGCATTTTGGAGCACTGTTATCAGGAATAACAGATGGTGAGGGGATGGCAAATAAACTGAAACAAACAAAACAAGTAAGAAAGATTCAACATCAAGTGAAATTGCTAAATTGTTTATTTTGGTTTTATGGTACAAGTGCATGAAAGCTTAAGCAAAAGAAGGGACTTCCCTGGTGGCTCAGACAGTAAAGAATCTGTTTGCAATGCAAGAAATGTGGGTTCAATCCTTGAATCAAACCAGTCAATCCTATAGGATATCAATCCTGAATATTCATTGGAAGGACAGATGCTGAAGCTGAAGCTACAATACTTTGGTCACCTGATGCAAAGAGCTGATTCATTAGGAAAGACCCTGATGCTGGGAAAGATTGAGGGCAGTAGGAGAAGGGGACGACAGAGGATGAGATGGTTGGATGGCATCACTGACTCAATGGACATAAGTTTGAGCAAACTCCAGGAGATGGTGAAGGTCAGGGAAGCCAGGTGTGCTGCAGTCCATGGGATCACAGAGTCAGACATGACAGAGTGACTGAACAGCAATAAAGCAAAAGAGAAAGAAAGGAAGGGAGAAAATAAATAAAGAAAGAAGAGAAAATGCAGGGTAAAAGTTCATTGTAAGAACAAGAATGTTACAAAGAAACAAGTGTACAGCAGATCATAATGTGTGTCCAGGCTGGGACTGGGGGTCCAAAGAATTCTGAGATATCTACTTGATCAGTTCAGTTCAGTTGCTCAGTCAACTGGGCTACAGAGAATGGGGTCACAAGAATCAGACACAACTTAGGGACTAAAACACCACCACCACCAATGTCCATCAGAGAGAACCCCTATGAGAGAGGTGCTGAACAGCCAGGTGGACTGAATGCCTTACTCAGTTGATATGAAGCAGCCTCTCTCTTCCCACTCACTTATCTTGTAACAATGAACTCTTGAGATGTGTATAAGAGACAGGTCCATCACCAACTCCCAGAGTTCACTCAAACACTCACGTCCATTGAGTCAGTGATGTCATCCAGCCATCTCATCCTCTGTCGTCCCCTTCTCCTTCTGCCCCCAATCCCTCCCAGCATCAGAGTCTTTTCCAATGAGTCACTCCAACTAAATAGCACCTTAACTGAGAATAACTGCATTGAAATGATTGTGACATAGAACCTTTGATCATCAAAATAAAAATTTAATACTCTGTCCATTATTCTGTGAAGTAACAGGAATTGTTACTAATGATTGCACTTCATTTGAATCAATTTTGGTGTTTTTCTTGAGCCAGTTTGAAAGCAACATTTTGTTTCACCTGTCTCTGAGAATTCTTTTCAAAACTAACAGAAAAAGAAATATTTGAAATAGTATTTTTTTTATCTTCTAAAAAGTTTAAATGTTGTGTTAACTTGCAATGTCTTTTCCATCTTAAACCCTCTGTCAACAACATACACAAGTCTGTCTCATGAAATAACATGTTAAACATTTATTAGATTTTTCCTTGAAGCATGAAATTTACATTTATCTCCATGAATTTTTTAAATTGCTCAGCTTGTTTTGATAAAAAATTTTCACGCTGTTTCCTGCACCCTTTTTTGAGGAACATTGTACACTTGAATCATTTGAGTTTTTCAACACAGGCATTTTAGAAAAAGTCAGTTTATTTCATCTCAGTCAGTTGGATACAACATGTCATCAGAGGGAGGTGTTTTTTGTATTTGTTTTTGTTTTTTTTTTTAATCACCAGGTTAATCCTTTGAGACCTGAGGTGCCAGGCTGAACATGAGGCTTTCTTCTCAACACTTATTCAACCAAAACAGTAAGGGCAAGAGGTTTCAATAAGCATGTATTGAAACTCACTACATCCATAAATGTCCACCTAGAACACAAGTATCCTGTCCACTATTTCCTATTCAACACATGGTTTCATTCATGTGCAATCTCAAACGTCACACTTATCTATAACATTCCTACTTATGAACCTATATGTTTATACTATCAAGTCATTTGAATGGATTTCTATTTTTGAAAGTCATTCATTACGAATTAAACACCACTCATATTTTAAAATACATAGTAGGCAACATTTTCTGAACATATAAAACACTTTCACAGTAACATTTTTCATCTTAAAAGACTTCCAACTAAACTAAATGATTTGAGATTGGGTTCAAATTCCTTATGTATCTTGCAAAACTTTTTACCCTCTGGCTCCAACATAACTTTTTAAGCTTATTTCCTATAGTTCTCATTAATTTACAATTAATTCTATTTAAATTGGTCTCTTCGTATTCTCCTAAAACATCCTGTAGTTTCCCATTACAAAGCAGGCTGGATAAAAGCCTGCTTTTATCCAGGCTCTACTCACCAGAGTAGTCTGTTTTCCTGCTTTCTGTTTAATTAAATTTTACACATATATTTCAAGACCTAGATCTATTCCCAATTCTTTGGGTTGTCCTTTTTTTAATCTAAAGTGAAGTTTCTCAACTTTTTATGAAACCACCTAAATATTATATCTATAAATAAAACATTACGTTTATCTGTTGCTGTGGTAGTCAAAATAAAATGGAAATATTATTACAAAGTTAAAGTACTCTGTGATAAGCTGCTTGTAACAAGGCTATGTGCCTTACACAAAATTTAGGGCTTCATGGATACCTTCCCGAAGGAATAGGCTGTAATTTTCCAGAGCAACTGAAACTGGAGCATTGATTTGCACCAGGACTGGAACATATGTGAAGTTTGGTCTAATTTCTAGGCTAAGTGGCATATGGAAGTTAACTACAGGGAAAACAGAAAGTAGGGGTAAGAGGGAGCAAGACCTTTTGGTCCTTCCCCCTCCCATTTCCTCCACCTGCCTCTTTGTAGAAAAACTTTAGCCAGAACACAAGTTTAATCAAAGAAATGAGAAAATGCAGAAGTTAAAAAAAAAAAAAAGTCAAACAAGACAAAGTAATAAGAATTGAGCAAAGTCAAGGATCATTAGTTCCTCCTCGAGGACTTTAGATAATATTCTGACCCATATTCTTTGAGTGGTCTTATAGATACCAAAATCTCCACCAGGTGGAAGAAGTTAACTACATGATGACCAGACTGTAGCCATGGCATAAAGCTGCCACATGCCTGAGAGCTGGCCTCAAATAAGGGAACAGATTGACCCTAGAACCAAAGATTAACTGTACCCAAACAATCAAGACGACCAGTTTCAAGATGACTCTCAGCTCACTGTGCTGTTTTTGTGCGTAGCCCCCTCCTGCCTACTCCATCTGTAAAAGCTCTTGCCCACTGATTGTCAGTAGGGAGAGCGGGCCATTGGATGTGAGTTGCCCCATCCCCCAGGTTTTGGTGACAGGAGTACTTTAAAGAGGCATGTAGATATGCAGTACAGTTGGAAAGAAAATATAAAAAGTTCTTGTCTATAGATACACTGTTAATGTTAAGATATTGTGGACAAAGTAAAATATAATGGTTGCACAGGTGTTTGCAAATTTTTGGATCATAAGTCACAATATAGATGTTCTGAATTTCAAGAAAAAAATAGTAATTGAGCTTTTTCTCATATAGAAAACACCGTCTAGCATTCTCCACATTAAGAAGCAGAGGGAATTATCAATATTTACTTGATTTGGGTTGAAATTGAGGAGGTCAATAAAATTTATATATTTTCCAATCACACAGGAACTATAGCAAAATAGTGCTCTTATTTTATTGAATAATTAATGTATACTCATTGAATTTATGATGGCTTCCTATTTTGCTTTTCAAATATATTGTACTTTATGGAGGGGTTATATTTGGGAAACCCTCAGAGAGCAGTGATACAAACAGAATAGTTGTGTAGCGTCACTGACTAGGTAAAATATTTCCATTAGGAAAATACCTAGCTTGAGAGAGAGTTAAATTTGCATTGGTTTAGGAAGAATGCATAAAAAATCCATTTATTCACTTATTTATTCATCCATCCTATAAATACATTAAAGGCTTATCATATGCCAGGCACTGCTAAGAACTGAGATAAAAATTTGTGTTTAAGGATGTATCCTGACTTAGTCTCCTCATTTATAAAATGCAGATGGCTTTCACGTCTCCATTAGTTTTCTATGGTAGCCTTAAGAAATGACTACAAACAACTTAAACAACATAAATTTATCTTATAGTTCCACAGGTCAGAAGTTTAACATGGGTCTCACCAGGCTAAAGCCAAGGTGTCGGGTGGACTATATTCCTCTCTGGAGGCTCTAGGGAGAATCTGCTTCCTTGCTCTTTCATGTTTCCCAAAAGAAATAGCTTAAATAATTTACACCTATGAAAAATAGGGCTTCCCAGGTGGCACTAGTGGTAAAGAATCTGCATGCCAATATAGGAGAGAGA
Organism: Oreotragus oreotragus; assembly: GCA_006410675.1. NCBI lineage: Eukaryota > Metazoa > Chordata > Mammalia > Artiodactyla > Bovidae > Oreotragus > Oreotragus oreotragus. Next base: position 216,818 of record SJYX01023509.1, on the reverse strand, counting down.
TGTGCATTTTATCCTTGGATTGGGAAGATCCTCTGAAGAAGGGAATGGCAACCTACTCTGGTATTCTTGCTGGAAAATTCTATGGACAGCAGAGCCTGAAGGGCTATAGTCCATGGGGCTGCAAAGAGTCAGACATGACTGAGCGGCTGAGCACACACACATGAAAAATAATTCAACTATATATTTCAGGGCTAGATGTATTTTAAACTAATCTAGTCTACAATTTTAGATAGCAGCACTGACTCAATGGACATGAACTTTGGCAAACTCCAGGAGATCGTGAGGGACAGGGAAGTCTGGCGTGCTTCAGTCCATGGGGTCACAAAGAGTGAACAACAACATTCTACAATTACCCACTTAAAAAGATGTCCAGCTAAATATTTTATTTGTCTTAATCATACTGTGTGAACTGTTTTTTCTCTCTGCTTCCCTACCACCCATGTCCCTGGCCTTAAGGAAGAAACATACCAGTGGCAAGATTTGAGAATGGGTTATTTCCTGATAAAAGTTTATTACCTGATTATTCTTATTAGACTGTTAAAGTAAGCAAAAAAGGTAAAAAATCAGTAAACATGACAAAATCCCTCAATTAGCTGGTAGCCATGCTCTCAATATCAGAATCTGAATATAAACAAAGAATAAGAATCTGACTTAAAGTTGATAATTATGTTTAGTGTAAACATAACAAGGCTTTTCAAAAAAAAAAAAAAACTCTCCCTAAAAATACAATAGAAGTTAAATAAAAATATTTTACCCTCAGTTTTGTGGAAAATATAGGGTCACTCTCATAAAGTTATAAATTTTAATGCATAGATAGCTTTCATGGAATCTCAGCTATAGTCACGACTACTGTTAACTCCATTTTATAGGAAAATATAAATGAATAAGACACTAGAATTTTCTAAGACTAACGTTAAGTCAATGCTAGCACCAAGAATGAGTGGAACAATAGATATTTCTATCTCTTATCAGCTGCCTAACTTGGACAGTCTCATCCACTCAGCAAGAGACTATTAGCTTGTGCCCAAACATGCCCATATTTATAGATTGACTGAAAAGATGAGGTGACAATTCAGTCAATAACCTTTGACACAAATTCAGACAAATCGTGTGCTCCTCACAATGACAAATTACTCTAGAAAATTAACTGTCGAAAGTGCAGCAATATGATGAAGATTGATTATTTTATTCTTGCAAGTCTGCTTTGAGTTAGAGTAACAGCCTCATTTGGACACAGATGGTGCCAACAGGGAAGGACAGATCGTGTCTCTGTCTCAGCTGAAAAGAAGATGGATTTTTACAGGATAACAAGGGTGATGATTCTTTTTTCAAGAGAAGGAGCTTGTGTTTTGTGAGTGCCTCTTTAAGATTATCTTTTACAGTCTCAGCAAAGAAGAAAATCATATTTTTAAACATTTTGCCACTACTTCTGAATAAACTGCCTAAAGGCAATTTTAGCCCTTTGCCACAACTTTTCTAAAAGTGTGGAATTTGAGAAACTTTCCTTCAACTTTATGTTTTTTATTGATTCAATAATTATATTTTAAAATAGCACATAGTATATTCAAAAAGATATATATTTGATTTTAGATTTTTCTTCAAATATTATCAGTAATAGCTTATAGGCTAAATTCTATGAGGAACTTAGATTTCTCTTTGAAATTCAGGTATGTATATTAAAACAGATATTAACTATTTCAAGCAAAGAGATCAGTAAAATTGATATTTCAGTTTTCACAGTCAATTATTTATTTGTTTTAACATCAACATCTCTCAGTGCCAGGTGTCTTATAATAAGATATTCTTTTACAGAGGAAATATTTAAAATTATATTGCAACTTCATAAAAAGTAACTGGAAGCTCAATGAAGCATCACAAAAGCAGGTTTAAACTATTTAAACTTTGGGAACTACTCAGTTCCCACAGTTATTTGCCCCATTATAAGACCTACAAAAAATTAAAAAAAAAAAAAAGGATAATAGAAAAAATGGACCCCCATTACTACAGACATAAGAAGTCTGAAAAAAATCTTGTATAATGAGGGGTTGGATGTAAGGAAGATTCAAAATTGGGAAAAGGGAAGAGAGACACAGGGAAGATGGGTAAATAACAATTCCAGCACACACTTCCAGGAACATTGCAGAACAGGATATGGTGGGGAAGAGTTATCAAGAATACGTACCTCAATTCACAAGAAGCAAACTCTTCAAATAAATAGGGCACTAATGTTGCCTTGAGCATCTGAAGTAATTAATCAAATGAGTCAGGTCTCCTCAATTTCAGTCTTTCAAAGAAAAGAAGAAATTAGGCAATGATTATAAGGAAGCATAGAATCATGTTAAAATATCTAGTATCTGGATGCCAGACTACCTCTAACTAAGTTGCTTTGGCAAAAGTTGGTGTTAGTAGATGCTGTGGACATTTTCCCAGCAGGGGTGGGTATAAATGTAAGCCATCTATCCTCAGTTTGCAATCATTCTGAAGAGCCATCTTAGCTCCAGAGCTCCTTTTTAGATAAGCTGAGACCTATGTTCTGTCTTGTAGTTCGACTTTAATTCTGCTCAACTCTCTCACTTCTTCACAAGTATTCCTAAGAGTATTCCCCAATAAACATCTTGAAAACAAATTTCCTCCTTGAGACTATTTCCTGAGGAGCCCTACCAAAACAATCCTTATCAGAAGTGGTTGAGGAAGCAGAGTCTAAAAATGAGATTTTGGAGTTAGATCATCACCAGCTGGTTGGCAATAAGAAGGGCATCATGGGTGGTAATTGGAATGATGATAGCAACTAGCATATTACAGCAGTGAAAATTTTTAAATGTACATTGATTGTGAAGTGGGATGAGAAATAAATTAAAGAAAATGTACCAGCAGGTGCACTATCTCGGGCACTTGATAGGTTCTGAAGAGGTTGTTATTATAAGGACAATGGGATAGAATGGCAGTTGCTCATGCTATTGATGCATTGAGAAAAGAAAATGAGGTTTCTATATGCTGATGTCAGAAGCCAAAAAAACTAAATGTCAGATGTAGGACTTAATTATAAGCAAAGTTGAGTTCCAGAGAAAGTTGATTTGTCAACTCTAGCAACTGTGCTATGCAAAAATCAAGACTCAGATTAAGAAGTGAGACCCCAAAACTTTGGTGGAGACACATGAGTGAAGCAGACAAGAAACTGGGGACCTGAGTTTCCCTCAACCTCTAGGTTTTCAAAACTGGCCCACTCCTACCCATTAAGGGTCAGAATGCTCCCATTTTTCAATATGACGCAGAGGCCTCTGCCTTTTAGGACACTACACACTCCTGAGGATCTCCTTCCACTGATCCTCCTAGTTGACAGACAAAAAATTAGGGGCAACTCACAACATAATACCCCTGAAGAAGGGCATGGCAACCCACTCCAGTGTTCTTGCCTGGAGAATCCCATGGACAAAAGAGCCTGGTGGGCTACAGTCCATGGGGTCACAAAGAGTCAGACACGATTGAAGCGACTTAGCACTTAAAACATGATCCAGAGACATGCTGGCCCATCAAACAAAGAAAAGTACTTGACAAAAGGAGACATAGGTTAGAGCCAATATATATTAGTAAGACCCACAACATACATGGTTGTAAAATCTGAAGAGCTGGATCAAGATGGATTAAGTGTAAAGTGAATACAAAGAACTTTTGACATAGGGACACTTTCCCCCCGTCCCTTATGAGACACTGATATAGGAGGAGAGAGGCCAAGCTCATTTTAGAAGTGGGTCAGTTCTTTACATATATGGGGTTTCCCACATGGCTCAGCGGTGAAGAATCTACCAGCCAATACAGGAGGCACAGGAGACATGAGTTCAGTCCCTGGATCAAGAAGATCCCTTGGAGAAGGCATTGCCAACCTACTCCAGTATTCTTGCCTGGGAAATCCCATGGACAGAGGGGCTTGCTGGGCTACAGAGAATGGGGTCACAAGAATCAGACACAACTTAGGGACTAAAACACCACCACCACCAATGTCCATCAGAGAGAACCCCTATGAGAGAGGTGCTGAACAGCCAGGTGGACTGAATGCCTTACTCAGTTGATATGAAGCAGCCTCTCTCTTCCCACTCACTTATCTTGTAACAATGAACTCTTGACCAAAGCAGTCATGGTGGCACCATCAAAGACTAGTCATGGGCCTCATAGCACAAGGTACCACCCACCAACACTGATCTAGCTACTGCTGAAACAAAGACCAACTCTCCCATCCAACTAATAATCAGGTCCAACCCTGCTTAGCTTCCAAGATCAGACGAGATCCAGCACGCTCAATGTGGCATGACTATAGACTGAACAAAAACCAATTCTGAATCACATAATGGCAACATTTCTTCAACCATACACTTTGTGACAAGTCGATTCTCAGGACCATCCTTTCTGAGAGGGGCAGCTATCTAACTTGACAGGAATCGACATGTATTCTAGGTATGTGTATGCTTTTCTTTCTTTTGGAGCATCAGCCAGCCTCCAGAAAACCTGCACTAGGACACTCATGAAGTTATTGTTGAATGTGTTCCATGAAGCAAAAGCTTGAACCAAGGAAGAAAGGGACTCATAGGCTTCAATGATCACAGGCTCCTACAAAAGAGATAAATGAAGTGAATCCCTAGAACTGATAGTTCAGGAAAATAAAAAATCATCTCTGTGCAGCCTTCCTAAGGAGACATTATTCCAGAATTCTCAAAAAGAGACTTCTTACTCAAACTTTATAGGAAAAATCTGTCTTGTGTGTGTATCTGCATACAACATATACTATGAACCACATTTATTAGGAAAATCTTGGCAAGCAATATATCAAAACAGATAATTTCCTACATAACATGTTTTTTCCTGATTATTTTGTGAATTTATGCCTCATCTTGCTCTTAGAATTTGTTAAACAACTTACTACAAAATTTAGTATATAATTTCCAATTTTTACTCTAACTCAGCAAGGTATTATTTTTGCTTGTTTCAGGATATAGTCAGCATCTCTGAGAGATTAAATAGCTTGTTCAAAGTAACCCAAGAAAATAAGTCATACTCCAAATCAGAAAAGTAGTTTTGTTAGAATGCTTATAAGTGATTTTTTTCTACTTCTAGTTCACAAACTTTCTGAAATATGGTTATGCTGATTTTATGGTTAAAATAAGTTTGTAAATAAGAAAAAAAAAATGAACTCATTAGAGGTTCAATACATTTTCATTGAGTTTCCAAGTGAAATAGCTGTACAGAACAATTGTCCTTCAAGATCCTCTGGTTTTACTTTAAAGAGACTTGGTTAAATTTCATGCCAGGAAATTGTGTTCTCTGCCTAAATTGTTCATACAATTTCAAGCAAGTATGTCATTTTCACTCTTTAATAACTCAGAATCATTATGTTTAACAACTTAGCTATCTGCATTTGAGAGCTGACTGAAAAGATTTTTTATTTAAATGGAATTATGGATTTTATGGAACAAATACAGTTTTCTATAAGTAGTCAAAAATAATTTTTTCAAGTAAAACAAGGAAATATTGTCATAATAAAAAAATGTCATATCCATCAGTTTCATTGGTAACTTTTGAGTTTTCTGTCTGTATTTGATATAATGTGCTCTAAGTATTCTTCACACACAATTAAGAGAATACAATGGCTGGTTTTGCAGTCTCTGGATAAATGGCCTTCTTGATAAAAGTAACTCATCATGTTCACTGAGGAGATGAAAAAAATACAAAAGTTTGGATGAATTTAGAGAATATCTTGAATTATAAGCCTGAGTAATGCTGCCCCTTTATTTCCTCCCCTTCAAAATTATACATTATTTTTACAAAATAAAAAGGTATTTTTTCTNCAGTCTCTGGATAAATGGCCTTCTTGATAAAAGTAACTCATCATGTTCACTGAGGAGATGAAAAAAATACAAAAGTTTGTATGAATTTAGAGAATATCTTGAATTATAAGCCTGAGTAATGCTGCCCCTTTATTTCCTCCCCTTCAAAATTATACATTATTTTTACAAAATAAAAAGGTATTTTTTCTAAAGAATATACCATGCATCACAATTGGGCTACCTTAAGAAGCTAAACTATACCTGCTTAAAGTTTAATGAAATAATTTTCCTCATTTTAGCCACTTAGGCTAAGAATAGAAGCCATGTATTCAACAGTCTAAATCAAAACTGTTTTTGTCACCATAAATTACTTTAGAAATCATTATTTCTAAAAGTAAGTGGATCAAGTATCTCTCAGGTAACTTCATGTACAAAGAAGTGTGTCAGGATATAAGAGGGTCTAATAACTATTACCCTTTTCTTTCAAATCGAGTTCAGAACTAAGAGATATGGGTTAAGTATATGAAGGTGGAGATTATCACTTTCATAACTGATAATAAAAATATTGGAAAATATGTGTTAAAATAAGTTCTAACAAAGCAAGCTAGTATTTTCCCCATGATTAAAAGAATGAGTAATAGAGAAAAACTATGTGTGGCTCAAATGGAAGACTGAGTCAGATAAACACATGAAGAAAGACAAAAATGGTCTCTTCCACCATATTTCCTTAGCACTTACGTGTGATCAAAATTCTGTAAGATTTAATCAATTTATGAAATCTAGTTAGTGATTCAAGTGAAGAAGATCAAATCATAGTTCATTAATTGACTAAAATGCTTGTTTCCTGCCCACACTGAAAATTCCTTTGTGGCTGAAATGGGCATATATATCCTCTATTTTTTTAGAAAATAATGAGTGAAAAATGAGAAGATAAGGGAGCAAATGTTTTGGAGAAGTTAGAGGTCACTACTTGGTGGGTCTTTAGGGTCAGTATCCCAGAGGACAGAGGGCTTAGTCAGAGTTTGAAAACAGTGGTACGTGAAGAGTGCAGAAAGAAGGGGTATGATCTTTCAGGTAGGGAAAATGGTATGAGTAAAACTACAAGGTGTGTTAATAATAAACAGTATATTTTGAGAAAATGGGTAGACCTTATGGCCTGGGGGGAAAGGGTCACACTGAAATGAAAATGTAACAAACAGAATGGAAGTCTAGAACTGGACTGTCAAAGAAAATTATTTGGGGTTGGGGGAGGGGTTTGTTTTGTATTATTGTACAGACAGAAGGGAGCTATAAAAGGTTTTAAAGCAAAGCTATAATATAAAAATAGTAGAATATCACACTTCGAATAGAGATAGAAGAGACCAATGACTATTTTATCCCCTCTATTCTCACTCTTATTTTTCCATCTTAGACATCTAGACCCACTGTGATAATCAGACTAAAGCTCTGTGTGTGTGTATGTGTGTATGTGTGTGTGTGTGTGTGTGTGTGTACTGCAGCTAAATTATTTTCAATTTAAAATTTTTTGATCAAAAATTATTTTTGCTTTATCATGTAACCTTGTTTTAGTTGACATAGTTATGGTCAGACATTAAAATTAATGGCTAAAATGTATTTATTTATTTATTATTTTGCATCAACACCAATCTTTATTGTCAATTTTTTTTTAATTGGATCTCCCTTTTCATGAGGTAGAATAGCCAGGACTATGTAAGCCTCTAAGTAGCACTTGAGAGCAGGTCCCATAAGGCACCTTTGTCTCCCCCTCATTTGGTGCCTGAAGAACATATTATATTATATAACCTTTCTCCAAGCCGGCCCCACTCTGCCTGAGACCCTCTTCCTTTATTTATTTTTCATTTTTTAATATAAATTTATTTATTTTAATTGGAGGCTAATTACTTTACAATATTGTATTGGTTTTGCCATACATTGACATGAATCTGCCATGGGTGTACACGTGTTCCCCATCCTGAACCCCCCACCACCTCCCTCCCATACTATCCCTCTGGGTCATCCCAGTGCACCAGCCCTGAGCATCCTGTATCATGCATCGAACCTGTACTGGTGATTCATTTCACATATAATAATATACATGTTTCAATGCCATTCTCCCAAATCACCCCACCCTCGCCCTCTCCCACAGAGTCCATAAGACTGTTCTATACATCTGTGTCTCTTTTGCTGTCTCACATACAGGGTTATCGTTACCATCTTTCTAAATTCCATACATATGCATTAGTATACTGTATTGATGCTTTTTTTTTTTTTTAATTTATTTTTTTACACGAACGCCCAAACATGAACCCCCCTCCCTGGCTTACTTCACTCTGTATAATAGGCTCCAGTTACATCCACCTCATTAGAACTGATTCAAATGTATTCTTTTTAATGGCTGAGTAATACTCCATTGTGTATATGTACCACAGCTTTTTTATCCATTCATCTGCTGATGAACATCTAGGTTGCTTCCACATCCTGGTTATTATAAACAGTCTAAAATGTATTTAATAGAGAAAGCCCAAAGAAATTCAGATGTAAAAGGCCCTTGACTAGTTTGCTTTTTCACTTTATTTCTCTTCTCATTCTCTTTATTTTTTAAAGTTTATGTTCTGTGCTGTCCTCTGCTCATTCACTTCAGTCATGTCTGAATCTCTACAACCCTATGAGATGCAGTCCACCAGGCTCCCCTGTCCATGGAATTTTCCCAACAAGAATATCGGAGTGGGTTGCCATGTCCTCCTCCAGGGGATCTCCCTGACCTAGGGACCAAACCTGCATTGCAGATGGATTCTTTACCATTGAGTCACCAGAGAAGAACTTAAAGTTTATGAAAACCCATTTATTGGAAAAAGTCTCGAAAACTGACTTTCACGTGTGTGACTTGGCCTAGTTCTCTACCATAGGGAGAGAGTCCATCCTCTTCCATATTTCCTCATCCAGTTAGTCAACATCTTTCCCTTCTTATATTCTAAATATTTACCTTATGTGGTGGGATCATGCTATGGAAGCAAAGTTGACCCCTACTGCTTGGTTTAGATGTCAAAGCTAGTGACACCACACACATTCCAAGTGAGCATTAGGAGTTTTATTGCTAACATAATAAAGTATTCTGGGGATTTATGGGCAGCCTTTTCCAAAAAAAAAGGCTTGAGAGAGAAAGTTAAAGATTTTGGTTGAGATTTTCTATTGTGGTTAGGATCTAAGGCCAAGATGAGGATTCCATTGTGTGGTCAGGGACTTGTGTGGTGTGCATTAGCCACCAGAGTCAAAAAAAGTGTCAGAATTTCTTATCAGTTTTCTCAAACAGGGGGCATGAGGGAGAAGCAAGGGTTAAAAGCCATTATCAAACGCAAAAACTGGATTCAAACTTCTTATTCCATTATGAAACACAATCATCATCTTTCATTTGCACTGATATCATAGCCTCTCAAATACACCCTCTTTCTCTAATCTACACCATCTGCCAATCCATCTTTCACCATTATGTCAGCCTCATAGACTTGCAAATCTGATGATGCCATGACCCCGTTCAAAATTCTTCAGTGGTTATGCATCCCTAAGTAGTAATTCTTAAATGTTTTCATTAAGAATTAGTGGATAAAGTCCTGGGGACAGAAGACTATTCAAAGTAGTTCACTATAAGACAAATATTTTAGAAGCCTATTGTTTTATTTTAAATATCATATAGATTTTTGTCTTCTACTATAAATTGTCACATGAGTTTTAATATATAAAAATATGCAAAAATAATCTCCCACATAGCAATTTATACTAAAAATTTATAGTACCCTTACAATTTCCTGGAGGAGTCACCATATTGATCCCTCAGCTTACAGTACTTAACCAGGCATAGCCTTGAAAAGTGAAAGTATTAGTCACTCAGTCCTGTCTAACTCTTTGTGACCCCATGGACTGTAGCCCACTAGACTCTTCTGTCCATGGAATCCTCCAGGCAAGAATACTGTAGTGGGTAGCTATTCCCTTTTCCAGGGGAATCTTCCCAACCCAGGGATCCAACCAGGGTCTCTAGCATTGTAGATGGATTCATTAGGAGACGTATAACCACCCCCAGTAGACTATAATGGCTTCTATTTAACGTAGGAGCTCCTTCATTATCTTGAACCAAATCCATCCTCAGGTTCTGTCATCTTGATCTGCCTCTCCAAACCATGTACAAGCACTCTGTATTGTAACACATGACCCCTGTGTTTCACTCCTTAATGGCATTGCATGGTATCTCTGAATCACTCTGTTCCCATTCCTCCCTAGATACAATTCCTCTTGTTGGGATTGATTCTTCAAATTAAGAATTTTTGAGTCCTTCTTTGAGGTGTCCACCTAGGTTTTCTCTGAACATTGTACATTATAGCAAGGATCATTTTATTTTGTGATTTTTGCATATCTACCTTCCCCAAAGATTTTGTGGACAGGAAGAGTGCCTTTTCAACATGGACTGGCACAAAGCCTGCTGCAGAGAGAGCACTCAATACACCTTTGTTGAGTGAATGAAGAAACACTGTTGTGCCATTTAGAATAATAACTGTGGCAGTATTACCTTTTAAATACTGTGAAAGAAACATCTCCAGTAATAACATTGTTCAAATTCTTAATTCACCTCATAGGAAGGGTGATTTAACTATAGTTAAAATTATAAGGTGCATTCATTTTAGAGCGTTATACAAATGACCTAGAGAAAAAAAGAAAGGGAAAAAACCTGACAACACAACAGCCAAAAGGAAAGTGAAATAAAGAGCAAAAGTGTGAATCTGAGAATAAATAAATAAATAATAAAATAAAACCTCTCTCTGAAAGCTCCCAAGAGTGAAAAGCAGGGACAAAGAAAATCTCTCAAGACTGAGTGGTATGGGAGAGGAAACAGAATTTACACAAACCGTGAGGGAATGAACAGGGACAGGAGAGAGGCAAAAAAATTTAAATGCTAAGCAAGCCCACGAAAATATAATTATTTTTGTTGATAAGAGGACAGTAGGTTTTAGGTGGGCAGTGAGATAAGTTGAATACATTATCATGTGTGTGTGATGGGAATATATAAGTGAAAGATGAACTTTTTTACCACAGGCTACAATTTAAAAGGTGCTAAATTCTTATCCAAGTTGATTTGTGCAAAATGTTTCCATCTTTAGGTGATTGAATTGGGACTGATTCTTCAAATTAAGAATTTTTGAGTCCTTCTTTGAGGTGTCCACCTAGGTTTTCTCTGAACATTGTACATTATAGCAAGGATCATTTTATTTTGTGATTTTTGCATATCTACCTTCCCCAAAGATTTTGTGGACAGGAAGAGTGCCTTTTCAACATGGACTGGCACAAAGCCTGCTGCAGAGAGAGCACTCAATACACCTTTGTTGAGTGAATGAAGAAACACTGTTGTGCCATTTAGAATAATAACTGTGGCAGTATTACCTTTTAAATACTGTGAAAGAAACATCTCCAGTAATAACATTGTTCAAATTCTTAATTCACCTCATAGGAAGGGTGATTTAACTATAGTTAAAATTATAAGGTGCATTCATTTTAGAGCGTTATACAAATGACCTAGAGAAAAAAAGAAAGGGAAAAAACCTGACAACACAACAGCCAAAAGGAAAGTGAAATAAAGAGCAAAAGTGTGAATCTGAGAATAAATAAATAAATAATAAAATAAAACCTCTCTCTGAAAGCTCCCAAGAGTGAAAAGCAGGGACAAAGAAAATCTCTCAAGACTGAGTGGTATGGGAGAGGAAACAGAATTTACACAAACCGTGAGGGAATGAACAGGGACAGGAGAGAGGCAAAAAAATTTAAATGCTAAGCAAGCCCACGAAAATATAATTATTTTTGTTGATAAGAGGACAGTAGGTTTTAGGTGGGCAGTGAGATAAGTTGAATACATTATCATGTGTGTGTGATGGGAATATATAAGTGAAAGATGAACTTTTTTACCACAGGCTACAATTTAAAAGGTGCTAAATTCTTATCCAAGTTGATTTGTGCAAAATGTTTCCATCTTTAGGTGATTGAAATTGCAGATCTTAGGATATTTATTTTCTATATGCCGTTTTACTCACAGAGTGACTATAACAAAAAAAACAATAAAAATAAATTGATAGTCACACTAATAATATTTATGTTGCAGTCCACAATTTCATTTGTGTTAGAAATATGTTTTCTCTGACATAAGGTAATTTCTGTTTTGAGCCCCATTAACTCTCAGTTGGAAGAAAACAATCTCAGCCTTCTTTAGATGCCCCTTTCAATCCACTGCCACAGGCTCAAGGACCTAATGAAAGAATCAGGAATAAAGGGAGAAAAAGAGAAAGATCTAGACTTCAATAATCAGTTCCCAAGTTGGCCTACGCGATGTCTGCTGCCCTGCCCGTAAGGCAGTTCTCAGTCTGGCAACTCTCAGGAACCCTCTGCTGTTAGACGCCCATCTCTCTGTCCTCCTTTCCTTCCTAGAGCTCAGAGTAAGAGGAACTCCCTCTTACTTCAAATTTTGAGCAAAGATGTGTTACCCCTAACCCAAACCCTCCCTTCTGTATGGAAAGGGAAGAAACAGAAAGCCAAGAGAATTGATGACTTTTCTGTCAGCCCTTAAGTAAATAGCATCATGTTAGATGGGATCAATACACCATAACAGAAAGAAAGATCAGGATACTATTTATTGCCTGCGTACTACATGTCAGGCATTGAGATCATTGATTCATGCTGGTTAGTGTGTTGGGTAGTACTGCTCATAAATGGAATCTCTTGTTATTGAAGCAGAGAAAATTCTCAGAGTAGTTACTAGAGATAATATGAGTTAAATTCATTGGTTTCAGAAGCAAGTACATGGAGGTCAATGACACACTGGGCTGAAGCAGAAAGATGAAGGAAAAGGAGGTAGGAGTGTAGCAAGTTAAGGGTATCAGTGGAGTTGGACCAAGTAGAGCTCAGGGCTCAGCAAAGATTGAACTAAGAATGAACTATAGTCTGCCAGTTGTTCTTGGCAATAGAGTTCTCTCTTATGAAAATGATGTTACAGTGGGAAAAGTCATATATTGACTAAATCAGTAGTAACTAGCAAGAGTGTATTTTGCCAAAAGATGTAGCTCAGATAGTTTTAATGTGGGGGAATTGGAAAGAATTTTTAAAATAATTTTCTGAATCCACCAAAGAATGATATAAAGAAGGAAAGAATCTGAGTTATATAAAATAATCAAATTGGGTCTGTGTACTGGTAAGCTTCAATTCCAGTGAACTATTTTGCCTGCTGATGGCCCTTTTAATAGGTCATGTAAATAAAATCGATATGTCCTAGGCCCATACCTCTTCAAATTTCCTTTGCAATATTATTATAACTGCATAGAAGAAAGCACTTAAGGGCAAAGGAAGTTAGCTTGACACTTGAGAGACAGCAGAATATGCCACCCCAAACTATGCCACTTTGACACAAGGATTATTTTGAACTGAAGTTACTTGAAAAACAGAAAATGTCAAAAAAGATTTCTCTGACTGCTCATTTTTGCATTCATATCATCAGAAGGACCACAGACCAGTTTTAAGGGTTTCTATAAGACTGACCATTGTAATGTCCCCAGACAGAGCATTCTTGGTTATCCCAGCTTCAGACCTCTCTGAGATCCTTCGCCGTACATTTTATAAGTGAGAAATGTCATGTGATTTCAATGCTCACATTTGCAAGTGAATTTAAGACTGTTACACCAAGTAATTACCTAAAATGAATTTTATTTCTAATGTATTAGTAAAGAAGTCCAGCTGCCAATAAACAGGCAAGACCAAAGGCCAACATGACAATTCTGTACTCATACTGAATTATTCTAGTGGTTATAAAGACAAAATTTATTCATTTGCTCAATATAACACACATGGGCTTGGCAGAAAATGCACTGTACATTCAAAAGGTGTACATGAATGAAGATAATTTAATGATGGGAGTATTTACAAATGTACTTGTAGAATTGAGTGAACAAATGAGAAATGGTGAAGTACCCTGGGACTGGCAAGAATAAGGACCTGTGCACACACCTAAACCCAAGAGGGTAAATAAGGGGACAGCATCAAGGAAGAGCCAGAGCTAATCATCAAACTCAGACTGGCTGGCACAGAGGCATGTGGACAATAAATACCCACAACTGAATCTTCCCAGCTCCCCATTCTTCAACCAGTGCTAAACACAAAGGGAAGCCAAAAAGCAAAAAGACAGAGGAGATATAGTCCTCGGTGGTCATTCTTCAGGGCCCCAGGTTTGGATAGCAAAGAGCAGAGAATGGATTTTGTAGGAGAAAGTAGAGCTGTGTGCTTACTATTTGTCTGGTTGCTCTCGGACCCATTGCTTATTCTTTCCTAGACCTGACATTAGCACAGGGAATTGCATTTTCCAGACTTTCTTACCATCCTGTTTCTAACCATATCTGGTCATTGAGAAGTGGTAGGAAGAGACTGGAAGACTGAAGGAAATCAAAAGTCATTCCATCTTTCCACATCTCTCTCTACCTTAGACATTATCTCCAAAGTATCTGTATATCCTTGGTAATCCAGTTACCACTGGAGAGCCATTTTCATCATTGTCCCAAATCGTACAGGGTAAGGCAGAACAGGGCAGGGCGGGGATATCATTTTAGTTTCAGCTACAACTCAAGGCTTTTGGACTGAGCTAATATACCTTCTCTATTCTGGGGATGATAGGCTCTTTGTGTACTTCTAATGTTTCATGTTCCTCTGCACAAATCCTCAGGTCTTCCATCACCCATATACCCAATTACCAGTATTAAATTTCCTCTATTTGCAATATCAATAGTCATTTCTGCTTCTGACAGAACTCAGATAACATCCTGGGTTAATTTGTAATTGAAAGACATTTTCATAGACCTAGACTTTTACTTCCAAAGTTATTTAATAAATTGAAAGTGTGATTTGACATCACAAAGAAGAATATGGTAAATAACAGTATTGCATTACTTTATCTCAAGCTAATGAGAAAGGAATAGAGACAGAATTCAATAAATGAGTCAAACATTGATGTCACATGCAAATGAAATCATAGCATACTGCATAAAGAAGACTTTAACAGGGTTGAATAGATAAAATGGTTGGGAAATGGAGTCACTCCCTGGCATGAATGACAGTTGAGAAATTAAATACCATAAAATAATCTGTGATTTAGCAGTCAGTTTCATGTTCACATTTGAACAGATATATTATTTAGAGCTCATTTTTGTCATGCAAGATGTCCTTTGTTTGTTAAAAGTAGGGATAGCGATAAATGATCAGTGATAGAAAACTCTGGGCAGCAAAGAGAACTGATGACCTATTACTAGGTTAATAATTCAGTTTTTCAGAGTTCCTCATAGTGCTATTTCTAAAAAACAAATTTCAACATTGAATTTTAGCAGTAGGTAAAATACAGAGAAACTAGAAGTAGAAATATAGATAGAAAAATGGATTGATGGATGGATAGATAGAGATAAATCGATGCTATCCAATACCTATTCATGAAATAATCTGCTGTAGGATTGAACTATACCTATCAAAAATAAATCTTCACTCCCAAGATGTGCTTAAAGACAACAGTGCTTGCTGATATATAAGCAGAAATAATTGGATGCGACTTCCAATAAAGCTTATTTGGGGGTTTACTCACCAGGCAGGTACCTTTTGCTTTCCCCCCTCTTTCTCATTCCTCCCTGAATTGTAGATGTGATGGCTGGCTTTGTAAATATGATGGATGATGGATATTGGTACAGCCACAATTTTTCAACCATGAGACAATCTTAACAGGGAAGATGCTTGTTAAGAATAGCAGTGCAAATGGAAAGTAGAAGCCTGTATCATTGATTACGCCATGAAGCCCGGTAGAAGTTCTACGAACCAAACTCTAGACTGAATTTCAAGTGATAGAACAAACCTCTATCTTATTTAAACTACTGATATTCAGGCTCTTTTTTCATGTCAGACAAATACAGTTACTAACTGATATCATCCACTTTTATCTGAAGATATTCATCACAAAACTATGATGTGAAATTATTACATTTGATCTGAAGATGCTTGTTAAGAATAGCAGTGCAAATGGAAAGTAGAAGCCTGTATCATTGATTACGCCATGAAGCCCAGTAGAAGTTCTATGCAACCAAACTCTAGACTGAATTTCAAGTGATAGAACAAACCTCTATCTTCTTTAAACTACTGATATTCAGGCTCTTTTTTCATATCAGACAAATACAGTTACTAACTGATATCATCCACTTTTATCTGAAGATATTCATCACAAAACTATGATATGAAATTATTATATTTGATCTGAAAATTATCTTTTAAACTGTTCATAAAGACAAAAATAAATAAATAAAAAATATGCTCTCTTTCTTAGTGAAAGTGAACAGATGATGGTAAGGCTTTCTATTATTTCCTCAAATAACTTATAAATGATGCAAAGTCCCAGCCAAAACAGAAAATATTTTAACTTGAGAAATTATTTATAAATTTAACAATATTTTATTGAAAGGAAATAGCTAAAAAATTTAAGAACAAAACAAAATTTTCCTTCCAGTTTATTGAGATATGATTAATATACAGAGCTGTACAAGTTGAAGGTGCACAGCATATGATTTGATTTTCAATCATGAAATAATTAGCATATGTTAGTGAACATCCATCATCTCAAATGGTCACAAAATGAAAGGAAAAATATTTTTCTTTGTGATGGGAACTCTTAGAATTTACTCTCTTAACAACTTTCATACATGACATACAGCAATGTTAATTATATTTATCATGGTATACTTTATATCCTTATAGTACTTATTTATCTTATACTTTTATCCAATTCATCTTCCCTCCATTCCCATCTCTGATAATGACAAATCTTATCTCTTTTTCTATGAGTTTACTTGTTTGTTTCTGTTTCCACAAGCATTTTTTTTTTTAATTAAAAAGTCAAAGTCTAGAAGAGTCAAACTCTTGTTGGTATCCACCACGAGAACTGAGGAATCTAAAAAAGGGTGGATATATATTTGGATAACTGATTCACTTTGCTACAAAGCAGGAATTAAAACAACATTGTAAAGCAGCTATACTCCAATATCAATCAATAAAATAAATAAATAAATGAAAAAATAATAACAGGAACTTGAGACTAGATCAACACTATCCCATTGTCTTCATTAAAGATTCTAAAACTGCCACTGGAGAGGGCTGAATTTGGAAAACACATGATGGATACTAAATTGATATTGTCCTCAGCATGCCTTGTTTCCCAGGTTCTGGGAAAGAAAAATATTTGCTAGTAAGAGATAGCATTCTTATTTCACAGTATCTTGCTTTTATCATCAGACATACGGCCTTCAGGGATAGAACACAGCCTCAAAATTTAACTTGACTTTAGGTTAAAGTCATAAAATCTCAGTAAGTCCATATTTGCTTGTTTTTGAAGTATAATTGACCTACAATATACTATGATGAGATGGCTAGACTGCATCACCAATGCAATTAACATAACTTGGCGAACTCCAGAAGATGGTCAGGGACAGAGAGACCTGGAGTGCTGCAATCCATGGGGCTGCAAAGAGTTGGACACCACTTGAAAACTGAACAACACTATATTAGTTCCCAGCACACAGCGTAGGGATTCTTTGTTTCCATACATTTCAAAACGATCACCATGATAATCCTAGTTATAATCTGTTGCCATATAAAAATATTGCTTTCTTATTGACTATATTCCCTACACTACACATTTTATATCCCTGACACATTTATTTTGTAAGTTTTTACCTCTCAATTTCCATCACCTATTTCTCTCATCTTCCTACCTCCTTCCCCTCTGTCAGCCACCTGTTTGTTCTTTGTGCCTATGACTTTGTTTTTGTTTGTCATGTTTATTCATTTTTTTAAGATTCCACATATACATGAAATCACAGTATTTGGCTTTGTCTGACTTACTCACTTAGAATCATACCCTCAAGATCTAATTCTGTTGCCACAAATGACAAGATTTCATTCCTTTTCATGGTTCAACAATAGTGTGTGTGTGTGTGTGTACACATCACATCTTCTTTACTTATGGGCACTTAAATTTATTCCACATATTAGCTATTATAAATAATACTTCAATGGGCATAAGGGCACATATATCTTTTCAAATTAATATTTCCATTTTCTTCAGATAAATACCCAGGAATGGAAGTGTTGGGTCATAGGTAGTTCTATTTGTAGCTTTTTTTGAGGCAACTCCATACTGTTTGGTTCCTATCCTACTGACATGCAATATGAATCAAAAATAATTCAACAGGGTAATACTGATAAATAGATACATCATTAGAAAGCACAATCTTAAAACAGACTCAAGGATATTGACTATAATTGATCAAAAAGCATCTTGCCCATGGAGATAAGAGTAAAAACCAAAATTTTCCTATGAACTTAGAATTTTCCAAGTCTGTCTCCCCAAGAGAGACCATTTGGATACCAACATAGTACACATATATGTATGAGGTCATCCAAGAAGAAAATAGAGATGGCTTGGCTTGATATTGCCAACACTCGTGCTCACTCCAACCAAAATGCCAGAAATCTAGCCTTAGTGCTTCCATATTTTTTAACTACAAGCATTGGCATAGACATTGAAACCATATCACAGACCTAGAGAATGAAGTCTGGCTCTGCTGACTTTCACTTATGGATATGGGAACATCTCTTTGGAACAAGTACTCCTAGGACCCACTCAAAACTGGGTCAAGGAGAGATGCTTTCACTGGAGGTTGTTTGGAAAATTGCTCTCCAAGGAGACATAATTTGAAACAGCCAACCAATTAGGTACTAGCCTATCATGATACAAATTCATTACAAAACCTACAACTCTAAGGCCAATCCAACAACTGCGGATTAAGAATGCACTGCATGCATCCAGACAATTTCAATACTGAGGGGCATGCCCTGCCTGAATAGATTCTAATGATTGTCAACAAGAATGAAGGTATCAGCATTGACTTAGGGCAGAGTGCTACACTCTGTAAATGAAAAACTTCAGGTAAAATATTTTTCAGAAGCTATAAAGTGAAAATATCAGGGAAATGTTCAAAACCACAATCTCACTGTAAAAAAAAAAAAAAAAAAGGAACAGAATTAACAGAGGCAATTACCGATGATACTATTTGTATAGATTTAAATGCTTCACTGAGGGACAAAAAGACCTCCTAATTGTTTTTCCTCTACAGAACAAGTACATAAAAGCAAAGATAATTTATTTTATACAATGAATTTTCAGAAATTACTATTGATTTTTTAAAGTGAATTATTTAGAATTTATAATATCAATACCCTCTTAAAAGAAAAGTCTTGCCTTTATCTCTAGAGCAATTTTTGCAAACTAAAATTCCTGTTATGGGCACACAAATGAATATCTAAATACCTGAGTGTTGACACTTAATGGATGCCTTTAGAAAATCCATTGGTCTTAAAAGTCTCATTATCCTACTATTTTGTCACTGCAAGTTTATATTGGTGCTGATTTGTGGAAACTTTCTTCTTGAGGTTATTGTGGTTATAAACTGAGGAAAACGAATTATAGTGGCATGAAATGCAGAGGAAGGAAAAGGACACCATTTAAACACTTGCATACATACTGTATTAGTTTATTAGTAGCATAATAATAATACCCAAATAATAAAGTACCCAAACTGAGTGGCTTAAAATATAGAAATTTATTGTCCCACAGTGAGAACCTAGTAGTGAGTAGGCAAGTCATCATAAGGGCCGCAGTCTCTGATGGCTCCAGTAGAGAATACCTCCTGGGCTCTTGCAATATATGCTGGAAATCTTTTGCATTTGTTGGCTTATAGGTGCATCTCTCAATCACGTGGTGACCTTCTCCCTGTGTCTTCACATCATTTTCCTTCCATGCATGTCTGTCTCTGTGTACAAATTGGCCTTGGAGTACAAAACAAAGCAGGACAAACGCTAACAGAGATTTTCCAAGAGAATGCACTGGTCATAGCAAACACCCTCTTCCAACAACACAAGAGATGACTCTACATATGGACATCACCAGATGGTCAATACCAAAACCAGATAGATGGGTAAAAAAAAAAAAAAAAAAAAAAGGAACAGAATTAACAGAGGCAATTACCGATGATACTATTTGTATAGATTTAAATGCTTCACTGAGGGACAAAAAGACCTCCTAATTGTTTTTCCTCTACAGAACAAGTACATAAAAGCAAAGATAATTTATTTTATACAATGAATTTTCAGAAATTACTATTGATTTTTTAAAGTGAATTATTTAGAATTTATAATATCAATACCCTCTTAAAAGAAAAGTCTTGCCTTTATCTCTAGAGCAATTTTTGCAAACTAAAATTCCTGTTATGGGCACACAAATGAATATCTAAATACCTGAGTGTTGACACTTAATGGATGCCTTTAGAAAATCCATTGGTCTTAAAAGTCTCATTATCCTACTATTTTGTCACTGCAAGTTTATATTGGTGCTGATTTGTGGAAACTTTCTTCTTGAGGTTATTGTGGTTATAAACTGAGGAAAACGAATTATAGTGGCATGAAATGCAGAGGAAGGAAAAGGACACCATTTAAACACTTGCATACATACTGTATTAGTTTATTAGTAGCATAATAATAATACCCAAATAATAAAGTACCCAAACTGAGTGGCTTAAAATATAGAAATTTATTGTCCCACAGTGAGAACCTAGTAGTGAGTAGGCAAGTCATCATAAGGGCCGCAGTCTCTGATGGCTCCAGTAGAGAATACCTCCTGGGCTCTTGCAATATATGCTGGAAATCTTTTGCATTTGTTGGCTTATAGGTGCATCTCTCAATCACGTGGTGACCTTCTCCCTGTGTCTTCACATCATTTTCCTTCCATGCATGTCTGTCTCTGTGTACAAATTGGCCTTGGAGTACAAAACAAAGCAGGACAAACGCTAACAGAGATTTTCCAAGAGAATGCACTGGTCATAGCAAACACCCTCTTCCAACAACACAAGAGATGACTCTACATATGGACATCACCAGATGGTCAATACCAAAACCAGATAGATGGGTAAACAGTGGAAACAGTGTCAGACTTTATTTTTTTGGGTTCCAAAATCACTGCCGATGGTGACTGCAGCCATGAAATTAAGACGCTTACTCCCTGGAAGAAAAGTTATGACCACCCTAGATAGCATATTCAAAAGCAGAGATGTTACCTTGCCGACTAAGGTCCGTCTAGTCAAGGCTATGGTTTTTCCAGTAGTCACGTATGGATGTGAGAGTTGGACTGTGAAGAAAGCTGAGCGCCGAAGAATTGATGCTTTTGAACTGTGGTGTTGGAGAAGACTCTTGAGAGTCCCTTGGACTGCAAGGAGATCCAACCAGTCCATTCTGAAGGGGATCATCCCTGGGATTTCTTTGGAAGAAATGATGCTAAAGCTGAAACTCCAGTACTTTGGCCACTTCATGCAAAGAATTGACTCACTGGAAAATACTGTGATGCTGGGAGGGATTGGGGGCAGGAGGAGAAGGGGACAACAGAGAATGAGATGGCTGGATTGTATTACTGACTCAATGGACGTGAATCTGGGTGAACTCCGGGAGTTGGTGATGGACAGGGAGGCCTGGCACGCTGTGATTCATGGGGTCGCAAACAGTCGGACACGACTGAGCAACTAAACTGAACTGAACTGAACTGATATTCTTTGCAGCCAAATATGGAGCTCTATACAGTCAGCAAAAACAAGACTAGGAGCTGACTGTGACTAAGATCATGAATTCCTCATTGCCAAATACAAATTTAAATTAAAGAAAGTAGGAAAACACCAGGCCATTCAGGTATGACCTAAATCAAATCCCTTATGATTATACCCTGGAAATGACAAATAGGTTCAAGGGATTAGATCTGATAGAGTGCCTGAAGAGCTATGGATGGAGGTTCATAACATTCTACAGGATGCAGTGAGCAGGACCATCCCTATGGAAAAGAAACGCAAAAGGGTAAAATGGTTGTCTGAGGAGGCCTTACAAATAGCTGAGAAAAGAAGAGAACCTAAAGGCAAAGGAGAAAAGGAAAGATATAACCATTTGAATGCACAGTTCCAAAGAATAAAAAGAAGAGATAAGAAACCCTTCCTCAGTGATCAAGGCAAAGAAATAGAGGAAAATAATAGAATGGGAAAGACCAGATATCTCTTCAAGAAAATTAGAGATACAAAGGGAACATTTCATTCAAAGAGGGTACAATAAAGAACAGAAGTGTTATGGACCTAAGAGAAGCAGAAAATATTAAGAAGAGGTGACAAGAATACACAGAAGAACTGTACAAAAAAAAAAAAAATTTTTTTTTTCCATGACCCAGATAAACACGATGATGTGATCACTCACCTAGAGCCAGACATCCTGGAGTCCAAAGTCAGTGAGCCTTAGAAAACATCACTATGAAAAAAGCTAGTGGAGGTGATGGAATTCTAATTGAACTATTTCAAATCTTAAAAGAGATGCTGTGAAAGTGCTGCACTCAATATGCCAGCAAATTTGGAAAACGCAGGAGTGGCCACAGGACTAAACAGGTCAGTGTTCATTCCAATTCCAAATGCCAAACTATGACACAATTGCATTCATCTCATATCAGTTCAGTTCAGTCCAGTTCAGTTCAGTCACTCAGCCATGTCCGATTCCTTGCGACCCCATGAATTGCAGCATGCCAGGCCTCCCTGTCCATTACCAACTCCTGGAGTTCACTCAAACTCATGTCCATCGAGTTGGTGATGCCATCCAGCCATCTCATCCTCTGTAATCCCCTTCTCTTCCTGCCCCCAATCCCTCCCACCATCAGGATCTTTTCCAATGAGTCAACTCTTCGTGTGAGGTAGGCAAAGTATTGGAGTTTCAGCTTCAGCACCAGTCCTACCAATGAACACTCAGGAATGATCTCCTTTAGGATGGACTGGTTGGATCTCCTTGCAGTCCAAGGGACTCTCAAGAATCTTCTCCAACACCACAGTTCAAAAGCATCAATTCTTTGGTGCTCAGCTTTCTTCACAGTCCAAATCTCACATCCATACATGACCACTGGAAAAACCATAGCCTTGACTAGATGGACTTTTGTTGGCAAAGTAATATCTCTGCTTTTTAATATGCTATCTAGGCTGGTCATAACTTTCCTTCCAAGGAGTAGCATCTTATAATTTCATGGCTGCAGTCACCATCGGCAGTGATTCTGGAGCCCCCCAAAATAAAGCCTGACACTGTTTCCATTGTTTCCCTATCTATTTCCCAAGAAGGGATGGAATCAGATGCCATGATCTTAATTTTCTAAATGTTGATGTTTAAGTCATCTTTTTCACTCTCCTCTTTGACTTTCATCAAGAGACTTTTTAGTTCCTCTTCACTTTCTGCCATAAGGGTCATGTCATCTGTATATCTGAGGTTATTGATATTTCTCCTGGCAATCTTGATTCCAGCTTGTGCTTCCTCCAGCCCAGCATTTCTCATGATGTACTCTGCATATAAGTTAAATAAGCAGGGTGACAATATACAGCCTTGAGGTACTCCTTTCCCTATTTGGAACCAGTCTGTTGTTCCATATCCATTCTAAATGTTGCTTCCTGATCTGCATACAGATTTCTCAAGAGGCAGGTCAGGTGGTCTGGTATTCCCATCTCTTTCAGAATTTTCCA
>SJYX01023509.1:175806-192538 GCA_006410675.1 Oreotragus oreotragus | reverse complement strand
TGAAGATCTTTTCTGTACAGTTCTTCTGTGTATTCTTGCCACCTCTTCTTAATATCTTCTGCTTCTGTTAGGTCCATACCATTTCTGTCCTTTATCGAGCCCATCTTTGCATGAAATGTTCCCTTGGTATATCTAATTTTCTTGAAGAGATCTCTAGTCTTTACCATTCTGTTTTCCTCTATTTCTTTGCACTGATCGCTGAGGAAGGCTTTCGTATCTCCCCTTGCTATTCTTTGGAACTCTGCATTCAGATGCTTATATCTTTCCTTTCCTCTTTTTCTTTTTGCTTCTCTTCTTTTCACAGCTATTTGTATGGCCTCCTCAGGCAGCCATTTTGCTTTATTGCATTTCTTTACCGTGAGGATGGTCATGAACCTCCATCCATAGTTCATCAGGCACTCTGTCTATCAGATCTAGTCCCTTAAATCTATTTCTCACTTCCATTGTCTAATCATAAGGGATTTGATTTAGGTCATACCTGAATGGTCTAGTGGTTTTCCCCACTTTCTTCAACTGAAGTCTGAATTTGATAATAAGGAGTTCATGATCTGAGCCACAGTCAGCTCCTGGTCTTGTTTTTGCTGACTTTATAGAGCTTCTCCATCTTTGGCTGCAAAGAATATAATGAATCTGATTTCAGTGGTGACCATCTGGTGAAGTCCATGTGTAGAGTCTTTTCTTGTGTTGTTGGAATAGGGTGTTAGCTATGACCAGTATGTTCTTTTGTCAAAACTCTATTAGCCTTTTCCCTGCTTCATTCCATACTCCAAGGCCAAATTTGCCTGTTACTCCAGGTGTTCCTTGATTTCCTACTTTTGCATCCCAGACCCCTCTAATGAAAAGGACATCTTTTTTGGGTGTTAGTTCTAAAAGGTCTTTTAGGTCTTCATACAACCATTCAACTTCAGCTTCTTCAGTGTTATTGGTTGGGCTATTGGCCTAGATTACTGTGATACTGAATGGTTTTCCTTGGTAACAAACAGAGATCATTCTGTCATTTTTGAGACTGCATCCAAGTACTGCATTTGATGCTTTTGAACTGTGGTGTTGGAGAAGACTCTTGAGAGTCCCTTGGACTGCAAGGAGATCCAACCAGTCCATCCTAAAGGAGATCAGTCATGGGTGTTCTTTGAAAGGAATGATGCTAAAGCTGAAACTCCAATACTTTGGCCACCTCATGCGAAGAACTGACTCATTGGAAAAGACTCTGATGCTGGAAGGAGCAAGAGGAAAAGGGGACGACAGAGGATGAGATGGCTGGATGGCATCATCAACTCGATGAACGTGGGTTTCTGAACTCCAGGAGTTGGTGATGGACAGGGAAGCCTGGCGTGCTGCAATTCATGGGGTCGCAGAGTCGGACACGACTGAGCTACTGAACTGACTGACTGACTGACTGACTGCATTTCGGATTCTTGTTGACCATGATGGCTACTCCATTTCTTTTAAGGGATTCCTGCCCACAATAGTGGATATAATGGTCATCTGAGTTAAATTCACCTATTCCAGTCCATTTTAGTTCGCTGATTCCTAGAATGTCGACGTTCACTTTTGCCATCTCCTGTTTGACCACTTCCAATTTGCCTTGATTCATGGACCTGACATTCCAAGTTCCTATGCAATATTGCTCTTTACAGCATCGGATCTTGCTTCTAACACCAGTTACATCCACAACTGGGAATTGTTTTTGCTTTGGCTCCATCCCTTCATTCTTTGTGGAGTTATTTCTCCACTGATCTCCAGTAGCATATTTGGCACCTACTGACCCAGGGAGTTCCTCTTTCAGTGTCCTGTCATTTTGCCTTTTCATACTGTTCATGGGGTTGTCAAGGCAAGAATACTGAAGTGGTTTGCCATTCCCTTCTCCAGTGGACTACAGTCTGTCCGACCTCTCCACCATGACCCACCCGTCTTGGGTGGCCCCACATGGCATGGCTTAGTTTCACTGAGTTAGAGAAGGCTGTGGTCCATGTGATTAGATTGGCTAGTTTTCTGTGAATATGGTTTCAGTGTGTCTGCCCTCTGATGCCCTCTCACAATACCTACCGTCTTACTTGGGTTTCTCTTACCTTGATCATGGAGTATCTCTTCATGGCTGCTCCAGCAAAGTGCAGGTGCTGCTCCTTACCTTGGACGAGGGGTATCTTCTCATGGCTACCCCACCTGACCTTAAACATGGAATAGCTCCTCTCTGCCTTCCTGCACCCGCTCAGCCACCACTCCTTGGACGTAGGCTTGCTCCTATCTGCCACCTCCCCTGATGTCGGGCATGGGATAGCTCCTCTTGGCTCCTGTGCTGTTGCAGCCTGGCACTCTCGGCTGCCGCCCCTGACCTTGGGAGAGGGGTAGCTCCTCTCAGTGGCGCTTCTGCACAGTCCATCACAGCCAGCACGCTTCTGCATTCATCTCATACACTAGTAAAGAAATGTTGAAAATTCTCTAACCCAGGCTTCAACAGTACGTGAACCGTGGATTTCCAGATATTCAAGCTGGATTTAGCAAAGGCAGAAGAACCAGAGATCAAATTGCCAACATCCGTTGGATCATCAAAAAAGCAAGAGTTCCAGAAAAACATCTCCTTCTGCTTCACTGACTACGCCAAAGCCTTTGACTGTGTGAATCACAACATACTGTGAAAAATTCTTAAAGAGATGGGAATACCAGACCACTTGACCTGCCTCCTGGGAAATCTGTGCACAATCAAGAAGCAACAGTTAGAACTGGACATGGAACAATAGACTGGTTCCAAATAGAGAAAGGAGTACATCAAGGCTGCATATTGTCACCGTGCTTAGTTAACTTATATACAGAATACATCATGTGAAATGCCAGGCTGAATGAAGCAAAAGATGGAATCAAGACTGCCAGGAGAAACAGCAATAACCTCAGATATGCAGATGACACCACCCTTATGGCAGAAAGTCAAGAGTAACTAAAAAGTCTCTTGATGAAAGTGAAAGTGGAGAGTGAAAAAAAATGGCTTAAAACTCAACATTCATAAAACTAAAATCATGGCATCCAGTCCAACCACTTCATGGAAAATAGATTGAGAAATAATGGAAATAGTGAGATACTTTACCTTTTGGGGGGGCTCCAAAATCACTGCAGATGGTGACTTAAGTCATGAAATTAAAAGATGCTTGCTCCTTGGAAGAAAAGCTATGACCAGCCTAGACATCATCTTTAAAGTGATTATCTTTCAATAAAAAATTAATTAAAAAAAAAACTTCAGACATTACTTTGCCAGCAAAGGTCCATCTAATCAAAGCTACGGTTTTTCCAGTAGTCATATTGGATGTGAGAATTGGACTATAAAGAAAGCTGAGTGCTGAAGAATTGATGCTTTTGAACTGTGGTACTGGAGAAGACTCTTAGAGTCCCTTGGACTGCAAGGATATCCAACCACTCCATCTTAAAGGAAATCAGTCCTGAATATTCGTTGGAAGGACAGATGCTGAAGCTGAAACTTTAGTTATTGGTCACCTGATGAGAAGAACTGACTCGCTAGAAAAGACCCTGATGCTGGGGAAGATTGAAGGCGAGAGGAGAAGGGGACAATAGAGGATAAGATGGTTGTATGGCATCACTGACACAATGAATATGAATTTGTGTAGGTTCCTGGAGTTGGTGATGGACAGAGAAGGCTGGCATACTGAAGTCCATGGGGTTGCAAAGAGTTGGACATGACTAAGCAACTGAACTGAACTGATAAAGACACCAGTCATATTGGATGAGGGTTTTTTTTAATGACCTATTTAATTGGACTCTCTCTGTAAAGATCTTATTTTCACATAAGGTAGCATCTAAGATACTGGGAGTTGGGCCTTCAGTGTATTTTTTGTGAGGGGCACAATTCACAACACAAATTGCATACAAATAGCATATTTGTTTTTAACTGAAAACAAAAGATAATATAATAACAATAAATACTTCATACATTTGTATGTGCCAAATGGATATTTATGATTTTTTTAGCAAATTAACAGACATGTCTTCAATATTATTGTCTAAGGTGTTTACCTCACCTCTCTGAGCATTATTCTGAAATCAGTGTTTTAAATCTTGCAAAATGAGCTAAAATCAACAACGGGCATTTAACAGAATTAAGTGAAAACTACACATAAACAAAAATTAAGTACAGAAAGGTGTGAGCTGCATCATACAACTCAGTAGTAATGCATTTGAAAGAACTGAAAACTTAGGCAATAAGTTCAAGGTAAGACTAAAAGATCTAGTAAATGTAATGTATTTGATACAGGTACATTAACCTAATTAAATAACACTGAGGTATTAATGCTGGAGATGAGTGTAGAGATCTACATAACTACATTTAAAAAATGAATATTTCCTCGATGGCAAAATCTTTGCTAGATGCTACAGAAAATGCAAAGCAAAGGAAAAGCTTATATACCCTAGAAGAAATAATATGATGGTGGAGTATAAGGAAGTTGAATGGAGTATCAAGTACACTAACAGTAAAAATACAAAGTAGATTCAGAAGTGAGGAAAAAGCATGTTGTATGCATTTGAAAGAATGTGTAGATAAGCCAACTTGAAGCATATCAAAAAATTATAGATAGAAAATATTATATATAGAAAGTCTCTGTTTAGAATTTACTTTTTGTTAAATAGATTGATTGTGAAAGAAAAGCTAGCTTGTAAAACAAAATTTAAAAGGGAAACAAAAGGAAATAGGTTGGAAGAAAGCAAATGGATAAAATTACTGAATGTTTTGACTCCTGGAATACTAGGAAAACAGAAGGGTCATGAATTATGCAAGGAGATTTTGCAAAAGAAAAATAAAGGTTTGGAATTCATGAGATTATCTAGACAGCTTTGATAATCAAAATTTTGTGGTTAGATAAAGTTGTTCAGTCTCCCAATTGTGTCTGACTCTTTGTGACCCCATGGATGCACACCAGGCCTCCCTGTCACTCACCATCTCCCCAAATTTGCCCAAGTTCATGTCCATTCTATCAGTGATGCCATCCAGCCATCTAATAATCCTCTGATGTCCTTTTCTCTTTCTGTCCTCAATCTTTCCCAGCATCAGGGATTTTTCCAGTGAGTCAGCTATTCACATCAGATGACCAAAATTCAGTTTCAGCATCAGTCCTTCCATTGAATATTCAGGGTTGAGTTCCCTTTAGATTGACTGGTTTGATCTCCTTGCTGTCCAAGAAACTCTGAAAAGTCTCCCCAACACTATAGTTCGAAGATGTCAATTCTTCTGCACTCCACCTCTTTACAGTCAAAATCACATCCACTCACAGTCAAAATCCAGCTAAGAGCATACTCTTAGGTAATGATTGCATATAGGGGAAAGAGGAATAAAAGGAACTAATGGAGGAGAATTTATAGAGATGAGACAGGAATCAACATAATTCAATATTACAAAATGAGGGCACAAGGAGATTTTTCTCTAATGTGGAGTGAACCATGGGAATTATCTGGGCTCTGTACAAATGTTTGGTTCTCTCCAGGTCACATAATATTATTCTTCCTATTGTGCCTCACCCCTCCCCACTTGTTATAGCTATGGCCAAATGACTTGGCCAATAAAGAATGAATGGAAGCAACCTATATCACTTTCAGGTGGAATTTTTTAAAGATCCACAGCAACCATAGTCACAGGTAGCATTCCAAAAAAGCTCTGCTCTACAAGTTACATTTCCAAGAGCAAGGATAACATAGATCAGCTCTTTTAGCTGACCCTCACTAGACAGGTAGTGTGACAATCATATTTTTGTAAACAAGTGAGATTTTGTGTTGTTTGTTATGCAACACAAACTACCTTATCCTAGGTGCTAAGAATGAAAAATGCAGGCAAGGGATTAAGAAGGATAGGAGCAAAATAATAATAATAATAAAGTCCTTAAAAATGAAACCTGTGCCAACAATTTTTAATAGCTTCCCATTAGCTATCAAAATTGGGACGAAAGTCTACTTCAAAGTCCATATTGTTCTTACTTCTCTTTTTTTTTAAGTCTTATTTTTACTTTATTTTACTGTACAGTACTGTATTAGTTTTGGCATACGTTGACATGAATCCGTCACAGGTGTACATGAACTTTGGGATTTATAGCCTTCATTGTGTTACGTTACTTTTTTAAGGTTGTGTAGGCTCAGATTGGAAGTGTTAGTTGCTCGGTTGTGGTGTCTGATGCTTTGCAACCCCATGGACTGTGACCTCTGTCCATGAATTCTCCAGGCAAGAATATTGGAATGGGTAGCCTTTCCCTTCTCCAGGGAATCTTCCCAACCCAGGGGCTGAACCTGGATCTCCCTCAATGCAGGCAGACTCTTTACAATCTGAGCCATCAGAAAAGTCAAATTCGATTAAATTGTAAAATACTTTCAGTTATTGCTGAAAGAGTTTATCTTTTTAACTCTTTAGCTTATTGTGGTTGCTGAAGTTTATTGTGGCTGAAAATGAAGTATGTGAAGACACAAAAAGGAATTTGTAAGTTGCCCTATAAATGGAATTAGATTACAAGAAAATGAGTAGCTCAATGCTAAATTTGTTCAAGCTGAAGTTTGATGACATTTTATGAGGAAAAAATATTATCATTTATTAAACACCTATTGTGTGCTAGGTAATATAGTGGTAGTTTATTGTCATTTTATTGATGTGCTGCAATTTTCATGAGAGATATAATTAATTCCATTGCTATGAAAAATTATATAAATTGACCAATCTGAAATAACTAGTAAGGGTATGAGCCTGGATTCAACTCCAGTATGGATGCCAGCGAAGCATGGGTCCTCATTTCAGAGAGATGAAGTCTGGGCTGAATTTCTATTTTAGTCACTAACATCAATGTGATTCCTTATTTTTTGGTCCACATTCATGTTACTGTACAAGACCATTCCTTGTTTTTATAGATAGGTATCTTATATGGCATTTAAAACAAAAGACCAAAACTCTGAATTCCCTACATATTTAAGATTCTTTTTGTGTGGTTTATATTTTCATCTTTTTCCTGGGGGGGGGAAGAAATTAAGACTTTTCATAGTCATATGAGGTGCAATAACAGTATTCTTTTATAATCTGAATGAAAAACTGGTAACAAAAATTCTACTACTCCCTGTGAATGTGAGTGATTTGAAATTTCATCACCAGCATCTCTAGAATGAGATTAACTACTTGCAGATAATAATGAAGTCACCATTGAGATCATGTACATGATTAAATGAAGAATTTGAGAGAGGAAGTCATTGTGAAGCATATAATTTTCTTTTTCTCTCCTATGTTGCATGGATTTAATTTCTTAAATATATGGAGAGAAAAAAGTGTAGTACCTTAAAATTTCCCACATGAAATCTAGTTCTGTTGCAATGATAAAGACACTCAGCCTGCAGCAAATATTTTCATTACAGAGCATCCTTCTTGTCAAGTTATTTTTGTTGAAAAATGATTTATTAGAAAGTCTACATTTGATTATTATAAGTCAATGATATCCAGTCTGAATAAATAATGTTGGCTGAATATTAAGAAACTATAGTGATTGAACGTAGAGGTAAAATTTATTAACTTTTAAGGTTGTGCGAGTGGCCATCTGATCTACAGCTGAACTCCCTGGTTCTGTACTATTATCAGTAACAACTGGGAATTTGCTAGAAATGCAAATTTGGGGCACCCATCCACACAGCAGAAACTCTTGGGAATAGGGCCCTACAATCTGTGTTTTAATAAGCTCCCCAGCAGACACTGACACAGCTCAAGTCTGACAGACACCAGCTTAATTCATGACTGTTATTGTTTAGCTGCTAAGTCATGTACACTTTTGTGACCCCATGGACCGTAGCACCCCAGGCTCCTCTGTCATTCTCCAAGCAAGAGTACTGGAGCAGGTTGTCATTTCCTTCTGTAGGGAATCTTCCTGACCCAGGGATTGAACTCACATCTCTTGCATTGGCAGGAAAAATCTTTACTACTGAGTCACCACGTGTGCATGCTGTCGTTTCAGTCATGTCAGACTCTTTGTGACCCCATGCACTGTAGCCTGCCAAGCTCCTCTGTCCATGGAATTCTCCAGGCAAGAATACGGGAGAATACTAGTTGCCATGCCCTTCAGGGGATCTTCCCAACCCAGGGATCGAACCTGCATCTCTTACTTCTCCCGCATTGGCAGGGGTGTTCTTTACCACTAGCACCACCTGGGAAGCCCCCAAGGGAAGTCCAATTCATGACTACTGTTTGAAAAATACATGTCTTATCCCCAGCTTTTATCTTTAACAGCGGTTCTTAATCTGGCTGAATATTGGAATAATCGGTCAGTCCTTTTAAAGAATACTAGTGCTCAGACCCATGTCAGACACAGTGAACCAACATTTCCCAGGTGGACCTGGTAATCAGTGGAAATTGAGAACCACTTACATACAGAAGCATAATTTGTGGTGGGGTGAATTTTGAGTATAATGTCAGCAGATCTGGATCAGGGGTCCTGATCAGACTTTTTATTCATGGTATAAATCAAATCATAAAATTACAAATTTCTCTATCACAAAACTTTACAAGTATCCAATGAGTTGAATTATTATGATAATGCTTTGGTAGTCCTAATCAGGTAGCACTGCATTTTGGCTAGAACTATAAAAACTCTTGCCCCATAGAGACCTGAAAAGGCATCTACATTTTAAAGTATACATACATTTATGTTTGTATCATATATACATTTATGTTTGAGAAGCACTGTTCTAAAGTATGAGGCCTATGTCATTATCATAATGCTAAAAAAATTGTGTAATATTTTTGTGTAGACTCAAATTATGCTTGGCTTTAAATGAGTGTGGGGTGGAAAAAAGGGGAGAAATTTAAAATAAGCATTTCAACTTCACATTTTCACTGTGCATTAATACTCTGAAGCTAAAAATGAAGACTTTATAAGTCTGTTTGTCCAGCAAGATATAAATTAATATAAGTCCCCTTTGGGCTTGCATAATTACTAAGAATTTAGGAGCAATTCTACACATGGTTATATTTTAAATAGATAACCAACACAGACCTACTGTATAGCACAAGGGACTCTGCTCAACACTGTATAGTAACCTAAATGGGAAACAAGTTTTAACCCAGGCTTTCTGCATTGCAGGCAGATTCTTTACCATCTGAGGCAACAGGGAAGCCCCTGGAAAAGAATAGCTACATATATATGTATAACTGGAGCACTTTAATGATACCTGAAACTAATAAACATTGTTAATCAATTAAATTCTAATATAAAATCTTTTAAAAATGGAAATGAAAATTGTATCACAATAAAGATATAAAGGCCTATGGAAACACACAAAAAAGAATTTAGGAGCAACTCAAGTTTGAAGCATAGTTCTCTTCATGGCTACTGTTTAAAGGTTGGCAAAGAATAGGATAAAGGAAGGAGGAGCAGATGAACAACTGGGAATAGCAAAAATCTGCAGGAAAATATTTGTCAACAAATACACATTATTATTATTACTATTACTATCATGGACTGTCATAAACAAAACAAATTTAAACAAACATTATAAGTAAATGTTTTTATAATCATCTATCCAAAAGCAGTTAAGAAAAAGTACCAGAAAAAAAGTGCCTCACATGGGTGGTTGAACATATTGAATTTTATTTCCTTCAACAGGTACTGCTTGCTGTTTACACAAGTACAATTATTAAGGCACCAGACATGATTTTCTTTGTAATAAAGTTTCTGTATTCCTCTGCTCTTTGGATAAAGTAATAAACTTCTGGGCGAACAGCAATTCCAATAAATGCCCCCATATACTTCATCTCATCACTTGTGTAAATTTTATTGACTTACCAGGATCATGTTATTTGGATTTATTGTCTGCAAGGATGAAATGCTATAATAAAAAAGGATAAATGGATCCCACTGGCCCATAAATAACTGTTCTACCAAAAGAGCTGTAGAAGAGCAACTTTGTTTTCCACCATCTGGTGCATCAGAGAATATTATCAAACCAGCAGTAGGTGGTGGTGGGAAAACATCCGTTTCTCTTGCATCCTTGAGAAAACAGTAGCATTTGGAAAACACATGCATCCTCTTTTCCTGGCCAACTACCTAAATACCATCCAACATAAAAGGATTTATTTTTCTAATATTTTTCTGCTTTAGTGCGTACTATCATTTATAGATGGGGAAGTGTTAGACTGCGAGACTTGACATCTAAAATGTCCTGTTTTCCTGCAAAACAGAAATAACACAATCATGAATAATGCAGAACTCTAAAGCTGGGGAAAACTGATGGAAACTTTCTGAGCAAAACATGAGTAGGAGCCATTGAAAGCTCAGAGGATAGAGAGAGGTCATGCCACAGAGTTTAAACTGCATATCCTCTGCATTAGTTAAAGCATCCTATGTGAAGTTCTAAACATTACGTATTAATCCTCTGATCACTCTTTTTTCTTTTATAATCTAGTCATCCCCATTTAAATTTAGCACTTCTAAGCCTCAGGCATTTTGAAATCTCATCTTACTGATGAGAATTTTTTTTCTCTTGCTAAATAAATCTGTCTCCATCAAATCCTGTTCTTCATAAGCATTGTCTCTTATGTTTTCACAGGTATAGAATCAGATGTACAAAGAGTTGCTATTTAATTTTTTATTTAGTTCTACTTTATATACATTTAGGCCCCATTCTGATGGATGTATAAAACTAAACAAAGCCTAAATGGAAGGCCAAGGTGGAGAAGAAAAAAACATGCTGGCTCATGTTCACATTGATATTTTGCAGCACTTACATTTAGATGGTAACAAATTTAATTCTTCTAAATTCTTTTTTACATCCCTTTATCAAATACTTAGATAATAGAGAATTCATTGAATGAAAAGTCAGTGAAAAGAAGAGATTTTAGTGTAGGATCTGGTGAAAACTATAATCTTGGGTAAAATGTGTCACTTTGTCTCAGTTTCCAAATGTACAAAATATTTGATTAGATTTGATAAAACACATATTTCTCTAAGCCCTAAAGCTTGAAACTTCTAAAAGCTCATTTATATGCACATTAGTTGAAAGCATCTTTAGAAATCAGAATAAAAACACATTGCTGAAAGCCTTGTATGTGGCTATACTACTGATAACTTTTAGGCACTAAGAATGTAATCACAGACATGTGGAAATATAAATCAAAAATATCATCATAACCATAACAGACTTAAATACACACCTGTCATCTAAAAATATTTTACTTCCATATATTTAAGCCTATGATGTGCCCATCGCTAATTTAATAAATAATTATTAAGTAACTATTTTGTTTACAGCACTCTTAAGACCTTCCCTGGTGGCTCAGAGGGTAAAGCGTCTGCCTGCAATGCGAAAGACCTGGGTTTGATCCCTGGGTGGGAAAGATCCCCTGGAGAAGGAAATGGCAACCCACTCCAGTATTCTTGCCGGGAAAACCCCATGGATGGAGAAGCCTGGTGGGCTACAGTCCATGGAGTCGCAAAGAGGCGGACACGACTGAGTGACTTCACATAGTCACTAAGAATGCAATCACAGACATAAAAAGTCTCTACTCTCATTAAATTTTCATTAGTAAACAATCATAAATTGTGTTGTTGCAATTCATATTTAATATAATCTTTTCTATTAGTTGTATAATCAAAAGATTTGAAAGGTATGCTGAGGCTAGAAATGCATAGAGCATAGGGGTAGCTGGTTTAAGGTTAGTGCCAAGACAGGGGAGCCTCCTGCAGAGAGCTAACTGCTTATAAATCCCTACCTGTCTGAACATTATTCTATCTTTATGGGATCTTGGGTGAAGGTCCATCTTCTGTAACTTTCTTCATGTTAACATAGGCTGCCATATTCTTAGAGTGGAAGATGTCTACATGGGTCTTCAGTATCTCTCTGCTGACAGTTATACCTACCCATTTACATGCACAGGCAGAACAAGTTACAATTATTTTTGATGTCCACAAAAAAACAAATTATGATGGACAATAGTGTTAATCCCATTCTCTTGAGGCCAGTTCTTAGAACTGTGCTAGCCATAGACTCAGTATCTCTCAAAAGAAAGCAGTTTATGTCATGGCTGCAGTCTGGTCCTTGTGCAATCAGCCCATTACCTGAAGTGTCAGTTACAGCTATCTGTAAAGTAACTCAGGAATGTGCATCAGATGCTGAGTCAGTGACTCTAATGTCCTAATCTTTAAGCCTGCTCTTTTGTGACTCAGCGAGGCTTGCAAGACTGCAGCTTTTCTATAAACAAGAGGCAAGAGACATGGATGGACCTTTATACTTGCAAAGGAGCATACAGGGTTCTGCTTGATTCTGTCACGTTTTCCAACTGCTACTCAGTCACATGTGTAGTCTGAGGTGCTTAGGAAAGAGCCACTTAATTATGTTTATTAGCAGAATAAATCATGGTCATTAATAGATAAGACTCACTATCATACCTAAGGGCAGATCTCATCTTCTGAGTATCACATTTTATACTCAGTGTGCATTCTAAGACTTCACAGCAGAAAGAAAAAAATGTTTATATTGCTCAGAATTAGTTTATTATTTAGAATTATGTAGGTTTAGGGAGAAATACTGTGCTTTCTGTCATGTGCATGATTTGGGGAGATTCAGTTAACTAAGCTTTGTCCTCATAACTTGTAAAAACTGTTACTAATAATTCCTGTTCAATCGTCCTTTATGGAAATTAAAATAGATGCAAAAAGACAGAGGGGAAAAGCCTCTTAAATCTCAAAAGGACAAACAAGAGATTTCACTGAAATGTAATCTCCAAAAAGGCAAAGATTTATCTGCTTTGTTCATTTCTAAATCCACAGTATCAGATCAGATTTGGCACTGATAAATGTTTATGGAATACTTTAATCTTATGTTTGGCAGATTCTTTACTACTGAGTCACCTGGCAATCCAATGATATATTACTGGTGTTGATATATCTATGACAAAGGTAAATTAAAAAGAAATTAAGACCGAATAATTTCTTCTTCTCAGTTTCAGATCTTCAAACTATGGGGTCGCAGAGAGTCAGACATGACTGAGCGATTAACACTTCCAGGTTTCCTAGATGGTGCTAGTGGTAAAGAACCCACCTACCAATGTAGGTGACTTAAGAGACTCAGGT
Organism: Oreotragus oreotragus; assembly: GCA_006410675.1. Lineage (NCBI taxonomy): Eukaryota > Metazoa > Chordata > Mammalia > Artiodactyla > Bovidae > Oreotragus > Oreotragus oreotragus. Next base: position 179,456 of record SJYX01023509.1, on the reverse strand, counting down.
TCAATTTCTAGATCAGAAAGATCCTCTGAAGGAGAGCATGTCAACCCAGTTCAATATTCTCGCCAGGAGAATCCCATGGACAGAGGAGCCTGGAGGGTACAGTCGACAGGATCGCAGAGTCGCACACAACTTAGCTGCACAGAAACTAAATTAATCCTAAATATGAGGAGTTTGAAGAGTTTTTTTTAATTTGAAATCTATAAGAGATTTTGCCAGAATAATTGGTAAATAATTGTACTGCTACATCTATAAAGTGAAAATGCAAGTTTCCCTCTATAATGTTGAAACATCTTAAGAGATTAACTAAGAAAATAAAAAGTGTCCTGATGTCTTCTAATGATTGTCTGTGGGAAGTGGGGAGCTTTGGAAAACATTCTTTTATTTGTTTAATTCAGTAGCTCAGAGTAGGTTCTCTTAAATGATATCTTAATGTGGTCTATTACATTGAATACAATTATCAGATATTCAAAACCGTGCAGAACCATCTAGGTCATTGAATTCTTTTGGCCTCTGCATCTGTTTCTACAAGTACTCATTTAGTCTACTCCCTCTAAAATGTATTGGGTCACTCTGTAAGCCTATGCCCTCATTCTAGTGATAGTATCATCTCCCTCTTTGTTTGTCTAAAATGACTTTTATCATAAGAAAGTCCTGAACAAATGGTGCTAACACGTCAGTTCTCACTATAGGTTTCTTGATATTTGTGCCACTCATAAATTTTTCACAAAATAATAGGTTAAGCAAGAAATTCATCAAGAGAATGCTTCTTAAACGACTTAGTGTTGCTCTCTATCTATTTAAATTTGGGGGGAAAGTAATCTTTACAGAAATATTCAGTCTGGCTGTGTTGATTGAAGTGTATTAAGAGCAGGAATTATTATGATTTCAGTGAATGGAGCAGTGTCAGTTTCTCACAGAAATACCCTGAATAATATGAGACATTATATGAATTATTTATCACTCACAAGATAATATATGTTAGCATGCTTTGCCAAGGATAGCTGGTTAGGTAGAAACTGTTACTCTAGAAATAGCACACCTATTTCTTCAACAACTGTAACCTGGGAAGGACCCTTATTATAAGTAAGTTATTGAACCAAAGGGAAGGCTGGAAGCTTAGGTCCCAAAGGTTGAGCAGTTTATGTTCTAATTTCTTTCCTAATCTGTTCATAGAAAGTAGTACTGTTTCCACTGGAACAGACCATGGTCTGAAGTCTGTAAAGATCTGACCAGATAAAATAGATTTGAGGGAATACCCTGTCTTATTAGCTTTAAATGACAACATTCATCACCCTTACCACCATCTTCTGGCTGTTAATAGCTTCAGTCAGTCAGTTCAGTCGCTCAGTTGTGTCCAATTCTGCAACCCCATGGACTTCAACACCAGAGGCCTCCCTGTCCATACCAACTCCTGGAGCCTACACAAATTCATGTCCGTTGAGGCGGTGATGCCATCCAACCATCTCATCCTCTGTTATCCCCTTCTCCTCCTGCTTTCAATCTTTCCCAAATCAGGGTCTTTTCCAATGAGTCGGTTCTTCATATCAAGTGGCCAAAGTATTGGAGTTTCAGCTTCAACATCAGTCCCTCTGATGATTATTCAGGGCTGATTTCCTTTAGGATGGACTGGTTGGATCTCCTTGTAGCCCAAGGGACTCTCAAGAGTCTTCTCCAACATCACAGTTCTTCAGTTCTTCGGCACTCAGCTTTCTTTATAGTCCAGCTCTCACATCTATACATAACTACTGGAGAAACCATAGCTTTGACTAGACGGACCTTTGTTGGTAAAGTAATGTCTCTGCTTTTTAATATACTGTCTAGTTTGGCCATAATTTTCCTTCCAAGGAGCAAGCGTCTTTTAATTTCAAGGTTGCAGTCATCATCTGCAGTGGTTTTGGAGCCCAAGAAAATAAAGTCACTTTTTCTAATGTTTCCCCTTCTATTTGCCATGAGGTGATGGAACCACATGCCATGATCTTAGTTTTCTGAATGCTGAATTTTAAGCCAACGTTTTCACTCTCCCCTTTCACTTTCATCAAGAGGCTCTTTAGTTCTTATTCCCTTTCTGCCATAACAGCGGTGTCATCTGCATATCTGAGGTTATTGATATTTATCCCGGCCATTTTGATTCCAGCTTGTGGTTCATCCAGCCTGGCATTTCTCATGATGTACTCTGGATATAAGTTAAATAAGCAGGGTGATAATATACAGCCTTGATGTACTCTTTTCCTGGTTTGGAACTCTATTCCAAATTTGGAACAATTCTGTTGTTCCATGTCCAGTTCTAACTGTTGCTTCTTGAAACTGCATACAGGTTTCTCAGGAGGCAGGTCAGGTGGTCTAATATTCCCATCTCTTTAAGAATTTTCCAGTTTGTTGTGATCCACACAGTCAAAAGCTTTGGTGTAGTCAATAAAGCCAAAGTTAATAGCTTCAGCCAATCCCTAAGAATTTCCTTTCCTGGGGATGTGAGTTCACTGAAACTAAGTAAAGTCTGCTTTTATTTTAAATACTTATTGACTTTTTTGTGGCCCTTACCAATAAAACCGTCAAATATTACCCTGACCTGGTAGTAGATAAGCATCCTTACCCAAATGAAGAGTTTCCCTACAAAAGTCCAATAGCAGTTTATGAGATAAATAACTACACTTATATAATGAAAACAGGGACAGGAAAAAAATAAAACTGGAATTTAACTTTGATATAATCAAAGGACCCAGATTTTAGAAAGTCACTTTTTTTTCTTTGTGTCTATTTCCTACTTTATCAAATAAAAGAAGACTGAATAACTAGACAACTTTTGAAAAACAAAAACCTAAATAAAGATCCAACAGATGGAGGTCACTAGTGAAAGGTACAAGCAACTTTCGTACTTTGGTTGCCTGTGAAGCCCTCAGTTCAGTTCAGCTCAGTTCAGTCGCTCAGTTGTGTCCGACTTTTTGTGACCACATGAATCACAACACACCAGGCCTCCCTGTCCATCACCAACTCCTGAAGTTCACTCAAACTCACGTTCATTGAGTCAGTGATGCCATTCAGCCATCTCATCCTCTGTCGTCCCCTTCTCCTCCTGTCCCCAATCCCTCCCAGCATCAGAGTCTTTTCCAATGAGTCAATTCTTTGCATAAGGTGGCCAAAGTACTGGAGTTTCAGCTTTAGCATCATTCCTTCCAAAGAAATCCCAGGGTTGATCTCCTTAGAATGGACTGGTTGGATCTCCTTGCAGTCCAAGGGACTCTCAAGAGTCTTCTCCAACACCACAGTTCAAAAGCATCAATTGTTCGGCACTCACCCTTCTTCACAGTCCAACTCTCACATCCCTACGTGACCACAGGAAAAACCATAGCCTTGACAAGATGGACTTTTGTTGGCAAAGTAATGTCTCTGCTTTTGAATATGCTATCTAGGTTGGTCATAACTTTCCTTCCAAGGAGTAAGCGTCTTTTAATTTTATGGCTGCAGTCACCATCTGCAGTGATTTTGGAGCCAAAATAAATAAATAAATAAATAAAGTCTGACATTGTTTCCACTGTTTTCGCATCTATTTGCCATGAAGTGATAGGACCAAATGCCATGATCTCCGTTTTCTGAATGTTGAGCTTTAAGCCAACTTTTTCACTCTCCTCTTTCACTTTCATCAAGAGGCTTTT
>SJYX01023509.1:155114-166143 GCA_006410675.1 Oreotragus oreotragus | reverse complement strand
GACCCCATGGACTGCAGCCTACCAGGCTCCTCTGTCCATAGGATTTTCCAGGCAAGAGTACTGGAGTGAGGTGCCATTGCCTTCTCCGATTGTTATGGCAAAGGGTGACTAATATGAGGCATTTCATTCTACATTTTACAGGTGAGGAAATCAAACCTTAAAAACATTGAGTAATTAGATCAGTATTGTACAACTGTTAAGTGTTAGAAAAAGGTTTCAAACCACTTCTGATCAGGTTAAACTGCAACTTATCATCAAACTTCTGTGTCTTTGCATTGTATTCTGGCTAAGATAATTCTTACCATGGCATCAAAGACCCCTGGAATATGATCTTAAACTATCCATCCAGAATAGCTTTGCAATATCCTTTTTTTCACAATAGAAACACTTGGGTCAGACTATACTATTAAGGATGTTTCCTGCTTTCGTACATGTGTGCTTAGTTGTTCAGTTGTGTCTGACTCTTTGCTACCCCATGGACTGTAACCTCCCAGGCTCCTCTGTCCATGGGATTCTCCAGGCAAGAATACGAGAGTGGATTATCATTTCCTCTGCCAGTGAATCTTCCCATTCCAGGACCAAACCCGTGTCTCCTGTGTTGGCAGGCAAATTCTTTACCACTGAGCCACCTTTTCCCTGCTAATTGACTCATGCCATCCCTTCTCATGAAGCATCATTTGCCCATTCACTCACAGTCAGAAAAAAAAAAAAAAAACTCTTCTATGAAAATCACCGATGAGTTAAGAACAGAGTGATTATTTGAATCACTTTTAAATTATTGGATCACTTACACATCTTCTATGACATATTGCATACTTCCATGAATGACAGTAGCATATGGTAAGTGCCAAGGAACAGAAAGAAGGTCTTTTTCTCTCTTCTGCACAGAGTATAGAGACTACCAGAAATAAATTTAAAATTATATATATATATATATATATATATAATAAATGACCTGTGGATAATAAAGAATTGTGGGAAAATATAAAAGCTATACATCAATGTATTCTTTCTTATGTTTTAAATTCTAAAGCTTTTATTAAATAAAAATGAACTTTCAATTGGGGTTTAGTTTGGCAAGATTTTTAATTTCTCAGAGCAATATTCCTGTCATTTATTAATTGAGAATAATACTTGCCATATAGAGTTATGATGAGCACTGAATAAAATACACATATAAAATTACTGGCCCAGAAGTTGCTGAAATAACCGTTAAGTGCTTTCCTCTACGCATCCTATAGTTTAAAACTTTAACTGTCTTTTCCACATAAGAACTCTTATAATTGGAAATATTTGTTTGTCGATTTTTTATTAATAAAGAAACCCATACATCACAATCTGGTATACTGTCTGGTATACATTTATATTTACAAATGAGCATGATTAATTCATAATTTTGTACAGATTATAAAACTTCTTTGGTATCTTAAGTGTTTTCCTCTACTCATCCTATAGTTTAAAACTTTAACTGTCTTTTCCACATAAGAACTCTTATAATTGGAAATATTTGTTTGTCGATTTTTTATTAATAAAGAAACCCATACATCACAATCTGGTATACTGTCTGGTATACATTTATATTTACAAATGAGCATGATTAATTCATAATTTTGTACAGATTATAAAACTTCTTTGGTATCTTTTATTAAGTTTGTGTAGTGAAAAGTCTACCCTAGATAATACTGAAATCCCTTAATAATTTCTAAAATTCAATCACAAAGCCAAGGTGGGTGAGATATGTGTGTATATGTGTATATGAGCATCTGGTTATACATAGGATTCCAGATCACCATCTATATTTATGGCATTAACAGTGCATATTAATTCCTAAAGAGTCATATCACAGATACAAGTAGAAATATATAGAAATGTAAATGGAATAAATATCATATTATCAACTATCAGCTAATCAAGTATCTCTGGGCCAGAAATGAGCAAATAACCACATCATCTTATCCATTTCTCTCTGAATTCATCAGTTTAAAAGCTGAAAAATCCAAACTATCCCACTATGGCAGGGCTATAGGATGCCGTGGAGTTCTGCACAGCAAGCGTTCATATTGCTATCAGACTGAACAAGAAGAAATAACATCCACTATTCCAGGAGCCAGACTCTCTTCTTAGAATGTTTCATCTTCCGCTGTTACTCCTTCCTTTCTCCCTTCTTTCCTACTTTCCTTCCTTTTTCCTCTCATTCCTCACTAATAATCAACATGATTTCTTTTAAGTGTCTTCATATTTAATTTCTTGGGAGTGAATAGCTGAAAACAAAAACAAAAAATAATGTTCTAATTATCACTAAATGGCCATCACTTTGATAACCTCTATATTAGAAGAATGATGATTCAAAGATGAGGTGACAGAATTAAATACCAGGCCTTAGTTCAATTAATATTAAAAGATAATGGTAATAAAAATAGTGAACATCATTCTATCTTAATGGGCTGGTTATATCAGATCCACTAAACATTTAAAACAGGCCTCATAAACATTTTTTGACCTAAAAGATGAAGAACAAGGACTTCTAATTCATTACCTGAAAATAAAAGTCACCTTTAAAAATACAATGGGAAATTGTACTCTGAAGTTTTATGCTTATCTATTAATATTCTAATCCATGAAAACTGAAATAGGCAAAACAGGATTTATGAGAAAGGAGGGCTTAATAAAATCAAATATGAATTTTATTTTAAAACTTCTTAGTTCATAGAGACTAAACAGCAGGAAGGGAAAAATACAGAACATGCAAACTTTAAAATAATGATTCTTCTTGGCAGTGAGTGACAGCCAAACTGGGGAGAAGAAATGGAAAAGTCAAAATTATACATGAAAACACCATAGAACATTAACAATTTCTATGAAAACATAACTCTTTTGCTAAGGAAAATGAACTCTTTTGATTCATGTTAGTTCTCCTTAATACTATCTTTAAAACTAGGTTTTAAATGGTTTGATCATCTTAATAATTGGGATTCCTTGGTAGTTCAAGGGCTTCCCCAGGGGCTCAGCAGTAAAGAATCTGTCTGCAATGCAGGACACCCAAGTTAGATCCCTGAGTCGGGAAGATCTCTTGAAGAAGGAAATGGTTACCCACTCCAGTATTCTTGCCTGGAGAATTCCATGGACAGAGTAGCCTGCTGGGCTATAGTCCATGGGGTCGCAAAGAGTCGAACACAACTGAGTGACTAACACACACACACACAAAGACTAGGGGCCTTCCAAGTTGGCCCTAGTGGTAAAGAACCTGCCAGCCAATGCAGAAGACATATGAGACTTGGGTTCAATCCTTGGGTTGGGAGGATCCCCTGGAGGAGGGCATGGCAACCCAATCCAGTATGCTCTTCTGGAGAATCCCATTGACAGAAGAGCCTGGTGGGCGACAATTCACAAGGTCTCAGAGTTGGACATGACTGAAGCGACTTAGCATGCACACAGCACACAAAAGCTAGGGTGAGTAGCTCCTTGAAGAATACCCTTCCATCTCATGCTCATTCCTTGCTCCTTCATAAACAATGTGACAAATTGTAAAATATTCAGAATGTGGGAAACGAACAGGTCATCTGCTCAAATGAGATTAATATCTCCATCTGCAAAAGTGAATAGAGGCAATAAAACTCCCAAATGCCCTGGGTATACAAAATGCTAAAATACAGAGAAAACAAGGCATGCTTTTTCTTTTTAGGATCTTGGACTGAAAGTGAAACATGGGCTGCTGTTTGGTAGTTCAAAATTAACTTGGACAAATTAGATCTAATTGTTGCCCTATTTCCAACTCAACTATCAGTCTAACATTCTCAGTGAATTTATAATCCAGGGAACAAAACACATGCAAATAATATTCACATAAATATAAGAATGTATTCAAAATTTAACATTTCATGTGAACCTACTATGGACCAGCTGTTATACTTGGTGCTGGGAGTTGTAGAAAGAAAATTAAACTGTTTCAATTTTACAAATTTTAATAAATTCACTAACTTGAATGTTCTGCTTATGAAATTAGGCAACTACAAGGATAAAATTACACAGGTTAGTGCTAAATCCCCTCAGAAGAGAAAATGTCAGAAGAAGAAAATGGATTTGTAAATGAATAGAGATGAAGCAGTTCATTTTCCTGACATTAAAATAACACTTCCATGGAAAGAGATCACAGAATTTTTAAAATAGATGAGACCTTAGAAATCATTTAGTGAAACTCACTACTTTTACCAAAAGAGAGCTAGGTATAAGGATATAAGATGATTCAGCAAAACTTCGGAGACTGATCCATCATTTGTTACCTGTATAAATTTGAGTATATTGCATTCCTCTCTGAATCACTTGCTTTTAATCTGTAATTTAGCAATAATAATTTTATCCTCCTTCTTGGCTTTTCTTTAGTATTGAATCATAAAAAAAATACAGAGTTTAAAATAGTGCATGGAAGATATAATGCACTCAGTAAAAGTAAATTCTTAACAGCGATGCTATTGGCAAGAGAGCCAACACCCAGTTTTTGTGATTCTCAAAAATTTCATGCAGTGCTGTAGTATACACTTAATGGTTTGCTTAAAGGGCAGGTTTATGGTAAGTGTTCTTATTACAAAAAAATAATGCTAATAATGAGAATGAGACAAAACTTTTGGAGATAATGGATGTCTAAACAGATATGTACTTATCACCAAACTCATCAAGTAATACGCATTAGAAAAAAAAGTTGTACACATTAAATATGTACAACGTTTGGTCAAATACCTCAGAAAAGTAATTTTAAAAAAGCTCTACTAATCAGAACATGCTGCCCTCAATGCACAATTTGTTTATATGCATATACTTATAGTCTTGCATAGCACACTCAGAAGAAAGGCTCTGCAAATGGTATTTTATAAATGGAAATGATGAAAAAGGACAATTATATAAAAACAATAACAGAGTCAGAAACAAAAGACTGGAAGGCAGGATCAGTGTCAGGAAAACAAATCTCAATGTTCTTATTCTTTCTAACAAAAGCAGACATCCTTATGGGGTAGTTGTACTTCTTGAAACCGTAGATAACCTTAGGAATCACAGGAGATATGAAACAGAGAGAATAAGCAAATGTCTTCACTTCTTATTTTGCTTCTCCATCCCTTTCAAAATGATAACAAAGCACTGGTAAGAAGAATTTGAATTTCAAGCTAGCTGAGCCTGTGAGAGAGCATCTAACCTCTCAATGAAAATAACAATTCCTGGGGATTTGAAATAGCTTTTTTGTTGTATCCCTAAAGAATTTCAAGCAGTATATACTGTACTAGTTGAGAACAGAGACTTCAGAGTCATATAGAAATTGATTTAACACAAACTCTGTTCAGTTATGTTATCTGCAAAATGGGGTTAATAATAGTATCTCTCTCTGATGAAAGTTTAACAGATTAAAGAAGTTAATGTATGAAATATGTACCATGAAGTGAGAGACACATGTGAAGTTCACAAATGTTAATCATTCCAAAATACATAAGCCAAAACTAGGAGGAATAAAATGTTTAATCTATCTGATAATTTGAAAATTAAAATAGGTACAGGTCTTATTCCTCAAGCTTAAAATAGCCAGAAATTAAACCATAGTAGTTTTTGAGGACTATTTGAAGGCAGGCTCGAGGAGTTGGAGGAAGGGTCAGTAGAAAGAAAAAGCAGTGATAGAAAAAGCAAGGTGCGGGGGCTTGAGTACAAGAAAAGCAAAAATGACTGCACTTGGAAAACTGCGCCACATGCCCGGAGTGACTCTACGGAGCTCAAACCGCCAAATAGGTGGAAGACAGAAGAGGTCTTTCAGTCGCTTTTCTCCAAAAAATATCAAGTGTTTGGGACTCCCCCGGTGTTCCAGTGGCTAAGATTTCGGGCTCCCGATACAGCGGTTCCAGCTTCAATCTCTGGTCAGCGAATTTGATCCCATGCCACAGCTAAGACCTGGTGCAGCCAAATAAATAAATATTTTAAAAATATGTCAAGTATCCTAACAACTTTCCTAAATCGTTTTGAAATTTGAATATATAAAGAAATTGAAATCCATAGGGAAAGGATTATCTTGGAGAAATATGACACTTATATAAACATTGTATGTGAACCGGTAGTTTTGGAGACACTTGCTGGTGAGAAAAGCAATCTGTCATCATCTGAANCATTTTGAAATTTGAATATATAAAGAAATTGAAATCCATAGGGAAAGGATTATCTTGGAGAAATATGACACTTATATAAACATTGTATGTGAACCGGTAGTTTTGGAGACACTTGCTGGTGAGAAAAGCAATCTGTCATCATCTGAACCATTAGAGGAAAAAACCCAGGATGGGGGACACATTTGATTCTGAGTTGCCAGACAGGAATGTCACACCTGAAGCAGCATTCTACCTGAAACACCTCTCCCTGGGAAGGAAAAATGTGACCTATACTTCTCCTTAGAAGAAATCAAAACAAAAATAAAAACAGTTGCTTTCTAGTGGAGAATACTTAACACTGAAATTCTAATATTCAATCTTGACAAAAAATATTATACTTCAGTAACATTCATGAGAACATCATATTATCACAGTATATTCTTGTTATCTTTGGACTTATTTGTTAGGTTAATCAACAGCTGAAAGTATGTGTTGTTTATACATAAAATTTCATATTCGCTTTCTCTGGGGATCTCAAAGGCTAATCAGTAGTGTAAGTAACTGAAAGTCAGAAATCTTTGGTAATAACATTGACTTTATAGTATTTTAATATTTAATTTATTAAAGAGTATTTTTTGAGTGGATTATCTATCAAGACATCACCATCACAACCCATTATTAAAAGTTAAGGCTTACACTGACGTTCAGTCTATACATATATTTTTATGATGTCATTAGCAGTTGTGCCTACTTTGGAAATATCGCAGGCTCTGTAGGAGAGATTTGGAATCCTTATATCCAGTTTTCAATAAGCTTCCATTTCCATAGGTGAACACAAAAAGAGAGAGGGGTCACCATCAATCTCAGACTCTGAGATTGTGTCCTTAAAGAGGAGCAGGACTTCTTGAAACTTGAAAAGAGTAAGAATTCTTTGACTGCCTTTGACTAAGAAGAAACGGTTTAGAGGGTGAGTTAAAAAAAGGGTCTTAGTGTCACACAATCAGCCTCCTCAGGAATTTGTGAGAATGTAGACACATTTGACAAAGACAGCTGTAGAACTTTATAGCTGACAATTAAGAAGTGCTGAGGCACACTGGTGTGAAACTGCAGCATTCAGGATCTGAAGCCGTAAGAACAGCTGTGCCAGTCCCCCAGCTCAGCACTTTCCCTCCCAGCCTCGTCCAAGCTGTGAGCATGAACCCAGGGCAGGAGCCAGCAAGGGTAGAGAAGCAGATTTGGCTTTCATTCAGAAGACAGGCCACCAGAAAATGGCATCAACTCCTTTGGAGAAAGTCTCTGCAGATACATGGAGAGAACAGAAACAGTGTTTCTTCAATAGACTAGGCTTTATCATGTATGTTTTTGTGTGTGCTCAGTCATATCCGACTCTTTGCGACCCCATGGACTGTAGCTCCCTAGATTCCTCTGTTCTTGGAATTTTCCTAGCAAGATACTGGCGTGGGTAGCCATTTTCTCCTCCAGGGGATCTTCCTAATCCAGCAATCAAACCCGTGTCTCCTGCAGCTCCTGCACTGGCAGGCAGGTTCTTTACCACTGAGCCACCTGAGAGTCCCCAAACTATCACCTCAAGTGAGTTCTGAATTTAAAAGAATATTGAATCACTTAACTTGAACCGCAATTCTGGTCCAGCCACATACTAACTGCATCAGTGTGGTCCACCAACTTTGTCTTTTTCAAAATATCAATCATGTAGCATAGCAGTCAGTAAACTTTTTCTCTATAGGTCTAGCAGTAAATATTTTAAAGTTTGTGGGCCAAGAAGCAAACCTGAGGATATTATGTGAACACTTATTTTAAAAGAAGGAGAGAAAAAATGACAAGTATTTCATTCATAAAACTCTAATTAGTAGACAACAAAATTTAAATATTAGTCACAAAACTTTATTCTTTAAATTTTTTTTCCAGCAATTTGAAAACCTTTCTTATCTCATGGGATGTGCACACACACACAGCTTCTGGGCTGGATTTGGCCCTTGTACTGTAGTTGGCCAACCTTTCACTTAGAACAAATCCTGACTCATGGAAAATTACCAGCAAATGTTACTAATTATTGCTATTATTATTAATACTTTATTATTTTAAATTGCTTAATAAAAGAGCATTGTTACTCTTGGATGTTCTCCTGATCTGTCAAGTCATGGGCAGCAGCATGAACATTCATTTGGACACTATCACCAAAACTCCGAACCAAATACACAAACATGTAAGGCATTTTAGAATGCATGATGCATTTTAGTATAAGCATTCAAAATAGCTTGTCAACTATTTCTTCTTTAATCATTTTTTAAATTCAAGAATGCATCAGGTTTCCTATACTGGGGATTACAATAACAAGTCCATGTCTTTGGTCTTAGAACTGATTATATCATATAAGAAATGAATCACCAGTCTAGGTTCAATGGAGGATACAGGATGCTTGGGGCTGGTGCACTGGGATGACCCAGAGGGATGGTATGGGGAGGGAGGTAGGAGGGTGGTTCAAGATTGGGAACACATGTACACCCGTGGCGGATTCACGTTGATGTATGGCAAAACCAATACAATATTGTAAAGTAAAAAAATAAATAAATAAAATAAAATCTCGGGGAAAAAAAAAAACAAAAACTGATTACAGACCAGGAGTGAAGCTGATAGATAAAGACACAGGATAAATGGATGTGACAGTGACAATTGCCCAGCTGGAGATTTAAAAAGGAGCATTGCAAACAAGTAAGTCATATCAAAAAAAAAATTCTTCTCCTATACAAATATATGAAATTTCAGTTCAAAACCTGAAGTTAGGATTAATAAATCTTCCATTAATAGAATTTTAGGGAAGTTCCTGGGGGTCCAGAATGTTCAGTTCAGTTCAGTTCAGTCTCTCACTCATGTCTGACTCTTTGTGATTCCATGGACTGCAGCACGGCAGGCTTCCCTGTCCATCACCAACTTCTGGAGCTTGCTCAAACTCATGTCTGTTGAGTCAGTGATGCCATCCAACTGTCCCATCCAGTAGGTTAGGACTCCTCCACACTTTCACTGCCGAGCACCCAGATTCAATCCCTGATCCGGGAAATAAAATCTCACATGCTGCACAGCCAAAAATGAAAGAAAATAAAATATTAAATTTGAGACAGATATTTGAAAAGCAAGATTTAAAAATCATGTCTTCTAAGTTTCAAACCGTGTTAGCGCAGTAAGGGAATTCAGGCAGAGGCTTAGCCATGGAAATGAGGACAATCATCCTGACTCACAGAAAGGAAAGAGGGAAGATAGGTACAGAAAGAGAGCTTGTTTTAAGGCTGCAAATTGGGAAGGTTATCGGGACTGGACCACTCTCAGGAGAGAATAATAAGTGAGATAAAACTAGTTAGGTTTGACACCTGTGGTGGATATACTAACCAAGAAAGACATCTTCTCACTGACAGCAATGCTCAGGCTAAGGAGCCTCAAGTCATTGAAACCGTATGTAAAACTTGAGTAACTTTATCCTCAGCCCATGATAGAGATGGGGTATAGGAAAGCAGAGACTAGCACCAGAGAAAATCAGAGAAAGAAGGGGCACAAGGTTTGGAAGACTGTTGAAGGCAACTTGGCTAAACAGGTCGTCCTATCTCTATAGGGAGGCAAGTGAAGGCAAGACATACTAATGAACTGAAACAGGGAATCATGACTTAAATGTCTTCTGGGTCCAGGAAATGCAACAAACGAGCAATTAGGAATGAATCTGAAACAGGAGCTGTCAGGGCAAATGACAGTGAAAGGGAGTAGGCTCTGGCTAAATGAGGAAACACAGAAAGGGGAAAAGAAATAAAGGGAGAGAGGGAGAAAGGGAGGGAAGGATGGAAGCAAGAAGGAAGCAAGGAAGAAAAGTTTATCTACTAAACAAAACACCTAAATTTGATCCTCACTTAGAGTTTTTGATCCATGAAATGGAAAAATAGGCAGAAGTTAAGGGATTGGAGTTTATCCAGAAAGAACGCAGTGTTTGTTAAAAGGATGTGAACTGAAAGCTTGGAAGGACAAGATATACTCAGAAAAGTAAATAAATGAATGAATAGACAAATATGTACACAAACATATTTTGTTCATAGTGTAGAACAAACCAAATGCCATAGCTCTTTGGCTGCTCTGTCAATGGACTCATCAGCATTTCTACCACTTACATTGGAAATTCCTCCTCGCCCCTGTACCTTCCCAGTTTCTTGTAGAGGAGAAAGATTGTTGCTGCCAACAGAACTTGATTGCGCAAGAAATAAGACACTAAATTCTTAACACATCCTTACAACAGTTCTGCAAGGCTGGGATTTTCATCCACATTTTACTAATGAGAAAACAGAACTCAGAGGGATTAAATGACTTGCTTAAGGTCACAGGATTGTAAATTGTGGTGTTAAGATGAGAAGCTAATAGGGCCTCTCACCAAAATCTATATTCTCACTATTGGGAAGCAAGCCTTCTCCTTGAAACATAGTCCTTTCCACCTCAAGCCACCACCTGTAATCCACTCACATACTATTCGGTGATTTATAACCAGACCCAACATTAACATTAATCCTGCTATCCAGGTTGCCAATGAATTTTACTCATGAAGTAAAATTTTTTGCAAGTAGAAACAGTGTCAGACTTTATTTTGGGGGGCTCCAAAATCACTGCAGATGGTGACTGCAGCCATGAAATTAAAAGACGCTTACTCTTTGGAAGAAAAGTTATGACCAACCTAGATAGCATATTCAAAAGGAGAGACACTACTTTGCTGACTAAGGTCCATCTAGTCAAGGCTATGGTTTTTCCAGTAGTCATGTATGGATGTGAGAGTTGGACTGTGAAGAAGGCTGAACACCGAAGAATTGATGCGTTTGAACTGCGGTGTTAGAGAAGGCTCTTGAGAGTCAGATGTGTATAAGAGACAG
>SJYX01023509.1:135275-149056 GCA_006410675.1 Oreotragus oreotragus | reverse complement strand
AAGAATCGATGCTTTTGAACTGTGGTGTTGGAGAAGACTCTTGAGAGTCCCTTGGACTGCAAGGAGATCCAACCAGTCCATTCTGAAGGAGATCAACCCTGGGATTTCTTTGGAAGGAATGATGCTAAAGCTGAAACTCCAGTACTTTGGCCACCTCATGCGAAGAGTTGACTCATTGGAAAAGACTCTGATGCTGGGAGGGATTGGGGGCAGGAGGAGAAGGGGACGACCGAGGATGAGATGGCTGGATGGCATCATGGACTCGATGGACGTGAGTCTGAGTGAACTCCGGGAGATGGTGATGGACAGGGAGGCCTGACATGCTGCGATTCATGGGGTCGCAAAGAGTCGGACACGACTGAGCGACTGAGCTGAACTGATTTTATTCTTTCATTGCAATGGTGAATGGAATTGTTTCCTTAATTTCTCTTTCCATTTTATCATTATTAGTGTATAGGAATGCAAGGGATTCCTCTGTGTTGATTTTACATCCTGCAATTTTACTATATTCATTGATTAGCTCTAGTAATTTTCTGGTGGAGTCTTTAGGGTTTTCTATGTAGGGGATTATGTCATCTGCAAACAGTGAGAGTTTTACTTCTTCTTTTCCAATTTGGATCCCTTTTATCTCTTTTTCTCTTCTGATTGCTGTGGCCAAAATGTCCAAAACTATGTTGAATAGTAGTGGTGAAAGTGGATACCCTTGTCTTGTTCCTGTCTTTGGGAGAAATGCTTTCAATTATTCACCATTGAGGATAATGTTTGCTGTGGGTTTGTCATGTATGGCTTTTATTATGTTGAGGTATGTTCCTTCTATTCCTGCTTTCTGAAGGGTTTTTTATCATAATTGGATGTTGAATTTTGTCACAGGTTTTCTCTACATCTATTGAGATAATCATATGCCTTTTATTTTTTCAATTTGTTAATCTGGTGTATTACATTGATTGATTTTCAGATATTGAAAAATCCTTGCATCCCTGGGATAAAGCCCACTTGGTCATAATGTATGATCTTTTTAAGTGTTGGATGTTGTTGGATTCTGTTTGCTAGAATTTGTTAAGGATTTTTGCATCTATGTTCATCAGTGATATTGGCTTGTAGTTTTCTTTTTTTGTGGCATCTTTGTCAGGTTTTGGTATTAGGGTGATGGTGGCCTCATAAAATGAGTTTGAAAGTTTACCTTCCTCTGCAATTGTCTGGAAGTTTGAGTAGGATAGCTGTTAGCTCTTCTCTAAATTTTTGGTAGAATTCAGCTGTGAAGCTGTCTGGATTTGGGCTTTTGTTTGCTGGAAGATTTCTACTACAGTTTCAATTTTCATGCTTGTGATGGGTCTGTTAAGATTTTCTATTTCTTCCTGGTTCAGTTTTGGGAAGTTGTGGGTGGAGCTGGTGGGTGCAGCTGGATTTCTTCTCTCACTCTGGAGTGCAATGAAGTGTCCACTACTGAGTTATGAGATGTCAGTAATTTTGGAGTGACTTTGGGCAGCCCATGTATTGAAGCTCAGGGCTATGTTCCTGTGTTGCTGGAGAATTTGCATGGTATGTCTTGCTCTGGAACTTGTTGGCTCTTGGGTGGTGCTTGGTTTCAGTGTAGGTATGGAAGTGTTTGATGAGCTCCTATCGATTAATGTTCCCTGGAGTCAGGAGTTCTCTGTTGTTCTCAGGATTTGGATTTAAGCCTCCTGCCAATGATTTTCAGTCTTATTCTTGCAGTCACATCAAGACTTTTCCATCTGTCACTTCCAAGGCTGTTCCCTCAGTTTTAGCTTCTTTTGTTTGCTGGTCTCTTCAGTGTCTAATTTCTGCCCTGACACAGCGGGCAGTGGTGAACACTTTTTTTGGCTCACTTGTTCAGTGGTGCTGTGGGGAGGGAGGGACGCTGGAAACAAATAACACTGGCGTGTGTTCCCAGTGTCTCGGCCACAGTGGGCTTGCCCCTGCTCACGGCGTGTGTACTTTCCCTGTCTACACTGCTTAGGATCTAGGTTGCTCTGCCAGGAACTGTCCGAGTCCGGCCCTGGGCTGCATGCACCTCCCAGGTCTAAGCCACTCAAGTTCAGGCACTTGGGTAGTCCTCAGAGGCACAGATTCAGTTGGGCCTGCGTTTTGTGCCCTTCCCAGGTCCGAGCAGCTCAAGTGACCAGGTGTTTGGTGAGCACGGTCACTGTGACTTTTTGCCTCCCCCATCCCTGCTGCTCGGTTTTCTTGGTGTACAACCAGTGCACCTTCTCAGGCGGACGTCGACTGTCCAGAATCCCAAGAAGTCTTGGTTAGCAACAAAGCCTGCTTGCAGTGTGGTAGATGATGCCATCTCTGGGGCCATGATTGCCCCCTTCCGGCTCTGGCTGTCCTCGCCTGCCTGTCTCCGGTGAGGGATGGACCGGTCAGCAGCCGGCTAGCTCTAGTCAGTCCTTTGTTCTGTGAGCGGGCCTGCCGGTGTCTTAGGTTAAGGCTTTTCACGTGGTACTTATCCCACAGTCTGTTTTGCTATCCCAAGTTAGTTCACTCAGATTGCCCTCGGGGCATTCAGGCCAGATCCCTACTCTAAGCAATGCAGCCTGTGCCTCCCTGCCCAGCCCCCACTTGCTAGTGGTGGATGCAGGCATCTGGGCTGCTTCTCCTCTGGGGGAGCTACCATTGGGCAGGTAATCTGTGGGGTTTAATTATTTATTTATTTTTCCTCCCGGTTATGTTGCCCTCTGAGGTCCCAAGGCTTGCCACAGACTCGGCAGTGAGAGTGTTTCCTGGTGTTTGGAAACTTCTCTCTTTTTTAAGAGTCCCTTCCTGGGATGGATCTCTGTCCCTACCTCTTTGTCTCTCTTTTTATCTTTTATATTTTTCCTACCTCCTTTCAAAGACAATGGGCTGCTTTTCTGGGTGCCCGATGTCCTCTGCCAGCATTCAGAAGTTGTTTTGTGGAATTTACTCAGCATTCAAATGTTCTTTTGATGAATTTGTGGGGGGAAATGTCGTTTCTCCATCCTATTCCTCTGCCATCTTAGGACTGCCCCCACTTATTTTAACTGGAAAGATTATGAGGTAGGCTGACAGCAGAGTGCATCTTTCCTAATGGTGTAATGGAATCATTTTCAGTATCATTAAGATTATTTTAAATAACAGTAGCTAAAGGGTGAATGGATAATTGACACCCATTTTCATTTTTCTCATTATGCTTCACATTTTGTTTTAAAATTAAGGCTGCCATTCTATATGAATTCTTTTGCATATAATATATACTTATAGAATCATAAAATAAAATTTTATATTTTTAAAATGAGAAGAATTACATTTTTGTAAGCATGTTTAACACTAGGGTCTATCTTAAAGTGGAAGCCACATTGGTATAAATAAGCAATTACAAGCATAGCACTTAAGTAAAGAGGACTGAGAAAATCAGAAGACATTCATCTTCCCTTAAGGGACATACATCTTTCTCTCTACCTCCAGAAAAGTACTGACAACAATTCCATTATGAATCTTTTATTAGTGTATCAAATATAGTGCTAAAGCCTACTTAGACTGTATGTGCTACTGCTGAAACAATAGCATTTAATTTAACCTTTAAACTTAAAATCATAAATATTAAATCAAAAGTTTCCATAAAGCCTTATTATTCAGTGCTGCAAATTCCTTTGTAGAATTCATTTCAAATATGTTTGTGGTGAATTCATTAAGGCAGAGAAGTTCATTAGTGAGATCACAAGGGATTCCTTTCAAAAATCAGAAATTTCATCTAGCACTAATTGAAAAGTTAACCCCATAAAATTGTTTTAATGGTCAATATCCTGCCATTCTGCCTAATTTACCCAAAGAGAACAGTATGGGGCTGATGAGTCAGAAGAATGAGTCAGAACCTCAAGCAGTTTGTGGTGGTGGAATCCTGCAAACAGTTATCTCATTTCTAGACACACCAGTTCGATTAATAAAGCATGACATTATAACCCAGCATGAGACTTAATATTTTGACTTAGGAACAGCTTTGTTTTTTCTTGTAGCACAATTACTCTATGATTAGATGCCACTGTGAATGACAAATTATTTCTTAAAATGTCATGATTTCTTTCCACCTCTTCACTTTGGTGCTTTGTTGCACATCATTTTTTTATGAACCCTCTATAGGCTGGAAAGTAGTACGAGTGCATTCAAGCCCCATGGAAATGGCCATGAGACCTAAGCCCAAGACCAGGCTTTGCTGCATCACAGAATTAAATCAGATCTCTTGCTAAAACGGAGAAATTTAAAAAAAAAAAAAAAAAAAAAAACAGTTTTCAGGGTTAACACTAAGACTCATGGGGAGGTATTTTACTGAGAAGATTTCTTGAATATGGGAGTTTTCCCCACCCAGTTTCTATTGACTTTCCTGTAGTTTGTGTGGCACTTTTACCTCTGCCCTTACTACTTCTGAGGCTTCAAGTTCATGTGTCTACAGAACCACGTGAAAGATGTATTATCTGCCAACACATAAGCTGGAGGGGGACATGTGCTAGCAAAGCTATCTCAGGCTATAAAAAGAAATATAGTTTGAGTTCCTGGGCAGTCCCCAATAAATCATAGACACTTAGCTCAGATCTCCACAAACTTCTTTCTACTGATAGGCATGTTGCACTCTCACTCTCTGTTATCACTACCCAGATGCCGAGATGAAGACCACACGAACTTCAAGAAGTGACATTTGCCTTGAGCAGTTCAAAACAAAGGGCCAGAAAAATCCACAGGTCTGACAATCCCAGGATCAGCAGTAAATATCCACAGAATTGGTTAATTAGAGGGAAGAGATTATAGATTTTATAAAGAACTCTTTAACAATGGGCAGCTTAAATAAAAATTCTTTGAAAGTGAATTAAAAAGCCATCATGGATCACAGGGCAATGCCACACTCTCTACAAGACAAAGCCAGGAGAATGCTATTGAGTTCAGGAGTAGAAAAAATCATTTTTTTCACATATTCTCCTTTGTTTCCATTTTATCTTTTTGTGTTCAGGCTGCTATAACTGAATACCATCAACTGGGTGGCTTATAAATAACAAACATTTATTTCTTATTCTTTTAGTCTGGGGAAGTCAAAAATCAAGGAGCCAGCAGATTCAGCCTGTTCTGAGGATCTGTCTTTCTGGTTCTTACTGTGTCCTCACGAGGTAGAAGACAAGGGGAGCTCTCTAGGGTCTCTTTCATAAAAGGCTAATTCCATTCATAAGAATTCCACCTTCATGACCTAATGATCTCTGAGAGC
This sequence comes from Oreotragus oreotragus, assembly GCA_006410675.1. Classification (NCBI taxonomy): domain Eukaryota; kingdom Metazoa; phylum Chordata; class Mammalia; order Artiodactyla; family Bovidae; genus Oreotragus; species Oreotragus oreotragus. Next base: position 143,826 of record SJYX01023509.1, on the reverse strand, counting down.
CTCTGCCTCCAAATAATATTACATTAGGGGATAGAATTTCAGCATATGACTTGGGGGGAGGGGCATGGTGTACACTTTTAATCTGTTGCACCATAAAACAGAAAACAGTAGGAAGCAAAAGGAAGAAGAACTTTAATAAAACTTAACTAGGGAGAAATGAGAAAAAATCCATGTAGAGCTGTCAGTGAAACCATAAGTTCTTGACTTTTTTTCACTGTTATATCTCAGTTATAAAAATTGTCTCAGGAACAAACTATTGCTCATTTATTCATATCTTCACTTACTCTTTCTCTCTCTTTCTCTTTTATACTGAATGTGAAGGTTTTTTCAAGATTTGAAAATAATTTTTCAAAAAGATTTTATATAAACATGTGTTTTTCCAGAAAGATAAATAAGTAGACAAATACAATGCACAAACACACATACACGGCTTATTTTTCTAAAGAAAAACTGGTCCTGTAGTGTCCTGCTTCAAAACACACTGACAGATATCCATTTACTAAAGCACTGGTGCATTCATGCCAGAAAGAATCCTATTGAAAATAAATGTGCGGGGGGAAAGAAAGGAAAGCCACAGCCTATTCCACAAACTTTCTTGTAGGTGGAAGAAATATATACATTACTATATAACATAGATAACTAATAAAGACCTACTATATAAGCACAGGGAACTCTCCTCAACAGTCTGTAATGGTCTACATGGGAAAAGAATCTAAAAAAGAGCAGATAGATATATGTATAACAGATTCACTCTACTGTACACCTGAAACTAATACAACATTGTAAATCAACTATATCACAATACAATTTTAAATATATATATATACATATATATATATATATATACTATATATTTAAAAATTCTGAATCACCCATGGCATATTTGGCTTCAAGCAGTCTTTCAGGGAAAAATGACAACTTGAGAAATAATTTATTCTGAAAGTTGCTGAATCTTTCCTGCTGGCATAACTTATTATTGCACTTAATGGCTTTCCTGCAGTTACTATTTTATACTGTATAGGAACCTGTAATGAAAAGGTTAATCAGAGCTTATCAGGGTCTATTATAGTTGGAGGCTATTAGCGGTTTGAATGGAGTACAGGGACTTCAAACCCTCCAGCATAATGAAGAAACTAGTTTTTAAATGGGATCATGCCCTGCATCCTAAGGAGAGCATGACAGTTTTCATTCAGAGAAAATCTGGTTTTAAAAGAACATGGAAAACTTAAAGGGGCTTTTCTGCTGCTGCTGCTGCTGCTGCTGCTGCTAAGTCATTTCAGTCGAGTCTGACTCTGTGCGACCCCACAGACGGCAGCCCACCAGGCTTAAGCTTACCATGTAAACTTTTTTTTTTAATTGATTGACAATTTCCAGATAACTATTAAGAGTACTAGTTCCAGAATCAGAATGCCTGGATAAGAAACTAAGTTTTAAAATCTGTATCTATATGATCCTGGGCCTATTATTTAACCCCAATATACCTCAGTTTAGTTTCTTTATTTAAAAAATGAAGATAATCAAAGTCCTTAATCTTTAGGGTTGTTGTGAAACTGAAGCACAGGTCCATAGAAAAGGCTAAGCATGGTGCCTGACACATAGCAAACAGTGAATATCAGCAATTATTATTATGTTAATATTATCATTATATTTGTTACCTCCCAGTAAGATAAAAATAAAAGGTAATAAAAGGAATTTGAACTCCAAAAGAAATTTTTTTAAACTTTTCAAAATATTGACCCATATACAAAATTCCATTTATGAATTTCTCAGTACTGAAATGTATCAACATCCTAATTCATCTCCAGAGTTCTAAAGAAAATGGGCTATCACTCTTGTATAAATTTTCCACTGCTGACTCAACTGTCTTCCAGTTTGAATAAGGTTTCCATCATGTTTATGGTTATTCACTGAGCTGAATACATCCTTTATCATAGTATGCATGCTAATGCCATGCATTTTTCCAAATAGTGACAATGTACATAATAACTCATAATAGTTGAATGGCAGACACAATAGTAAACTGCTCAATAAAACCATTATACTATAGCTTCCTTATAATCCACATTTTTGCATATGTGTATTAGAATGGAGACTGTACTTCTTTGTAGGCTGATATAATCATAAAATGTTAACTGTTGTTTGCAAAACACTTTCAAAGCAAGAGCATTTGAATTTTGTGGTCTGAATTTTTGTCTTTTCAGTTGTTTGTAAGTAGACCCTTACTGAAAAAACTAGACCTTACAGTGTTTGTGTAACTTTCTTCAGTGCTGGAGAATCCTGTCATTTAGTGGTGCTCCTTCCTGTGCAACTCAGGTCAGCAGTTTAAAATATCAGATGAGAGGATTTGCCATGGGAAAACTGATATCAGTTTGCCAATTTGTTTTCTTCAATGCCAGTCATTAAATGAAAACTCCAAATTTATTTTATTTGCCTATGATAAGAAATGGTGTAAGCTTTTAATTTGATTATTTGCAAGGAGTATATTAAAGATCAGGAAAAGACTCTCATGCTGGGAAATATCGAAAGCAAAAGGAGAAGGTGGCAGCGGAGGATGAGATGGTTGGATGGCATCACCAACTCAATGGACATGAATCTGAGCAAACTCTGGGAGACAGTGAAGGACAGAGGAGCCTGGCATGCTGCAGTCCACAGGGTCACAAAGAGTAGGAAATGGTTCATGTACACCCATGGTGGATTCTTGTCAATGTATGCCAAATCCAAAACAGTACTGTAAAGTAAAATAAAGTAAATAAATAAATAAATAAATAAATAACAAATAAAATAAAAAAGAGTAGGAGATGGCTTAGTGACTGAACAACAACAGCATGCTAAATATGGTGGATCTACTGACGGTCTTGCAGCACTTTCTAGGGCCAGAGCTCGGAACAGATTTCTCCTTCCCCTCTTTCACTGACATATTGAAAGCTTATCATCTCCTTCCCTAACCGGACTAAACCACCACCACAAAAGTAAACCAGGTGGACATGAGTGGTAGAGCATTCTACCTGAGGCAGAGTAGGAAATGTGAGGCAACTCCTTTCAGGGAGGTGGAGAGGACAAGAAGATGAGGGGAAAAGGAGGAGATTGCAAAGGGCTAGGGAATTGTCAAAGCAGAGTGGGAAGATGAAAAGCTAGAATGCTGGACAGACCTGAAGAAAGTATCAATTAGGGATACACAGGGGTGGAAGAAACCAAGTGCATCGCCCTCCCAACCAAGGGTGATACTGCACTAAAATGTTTTCACTTGCACTCTATTCAGCTTAAAACCAGGACTCAATCCAGAGGAAAAGATTATTTTATAAATTTTTTGGGTCCCTCCAAAATGTATGTGTTGAAACCCTAACCTCCAGTACCTCTGGATATATCTGTATTTGGAGATGTCTTTGAAGAGGCAATTAAGTTCAATGAGGTCTTTAATCCAGTGACTGGAAATTTGGGCACAGACACACGTGCACACACCGGCCTTATGAAGGCAGAAGGAGAGGATGGATGGCTATCTACAAGACAAGGGGAGCCTTCAGAGCAAAACTACTCTGCGGACCTTGATCTTGGAATTCTTGCCTCCATCACTCAGAGAAAATAAATTTATTTAAACTATCCTGACACTGGTACTTTGTTATGGCAGTCCTAGAAAACAAATATATCTGATATCTGTATGCTTTTGTCTAAGTTACAGAAACATCATTTATTAATGAACATTCCGACTCCATTGTTCAGCTTTTAATAATTGATTCTGGAATTTAACAAATGTCTCAGTTGGTAAAGAATCTGCCTGCAATGCAGGGGACCTGGGTTTGATCCCTGGGTCAGGAAGATCCCCTGGGGAAGGGAATGGCAGCACACTCCAGTATTTTTGCCCGGAGAATCCTATGGACAGAGGACCCTGAAGGGCTACATTCCATGGGATCACAAAGAGTCAGACATGACTGAGGCACCAGCACACAGACATGCATACACAAAGCAATTCGAAGTCTCAGGCACTGAGAAACGTGCAAAGATGAAGGTGATATTTTCTGTGCTGTCGTGTTGTCTACACTCTCACAGGTGTTACACAGAAATTTAGATGGAAACTGACCTGAGCTTTATGAACAGAATGTCTGCCCGGCCTTTGTAGCTGGGGAAAAGCCCAGACTACCCCTTATTGATACTCAGCCTGGTAGAGAAACCTTCTGGTTAAAGTGTCCTTAAAAGGTAGATTGAAAAGCAAAGATTGAAACATTATTTTTCTCTTGTCATATGTAAAGATTTTATGTATAATACAATCGTTAAAACCTAGGGATTTTCAAGCTCTATTATTCAAGCTTGCTATACCCTAATGAAGCAATTCTTTAATCTTCAGAATATCAATAGTATGACATCTCTTATGGCAATTATTGATTCCTGTATATTAAAAAAAGACTCTTTTTAACAAATAGAAGACAAACAACTCACACTTTTTTTTAAAGAAATATGAGAAAATACTGACTCATACAGGTTAAGATTCCAGACCCATGTTTACTTTGAGCACTGCTGGATCCAGGAACTCAACTGATGTCGAGGGGACTATCTTTATCTCTCTCTCTTTCTCTCCCCACCCCCTCATTCTCTTTTCCATTTCTTGGCACTGTTTTCTTCTAGTTGACTTCCTTCTTACTTAAACTCCGTCTCTATCATCATTCCTGGCACCTCTAGATTTACATCATAATTAAAACTAGAGATCTCTACAGACTTAGGTCTTCTTCAGTAACATAGATCAGCAACAGTTTTAGTCTTTTATCTCATTAGAAACATTGCTTCACATGCTCTTCCTGAATGAAATGCAATGGCTAGTGGAATAGAACATATATACCAGTTAGAATTGGAGACATGCCCACCTTAGGAACTGAGGGTATAAACTGAGTCGAAGGTCAATCCCTACATGGGCCATGTGGACTATGTTAAAGTTGAAGTAGTGTTTAGATAGAAAGTGATGGATAAAGCATAGGTGCAAAACAGCAATTATGTACATCCGACTTAATACAGAATTATTTTTATTTCACATGTGCATATGTTCACTCTCCTACTTTGACCCATAAATAAATACTTCTTCAATTTTTTCTATATTAAAGACAGCAAACATGCATGTAGAGCATAACCTGTGTCAAGCACTCTACACATTTTGACTCATTTAATTAATAAAATAAATGTATACGATATATTTATTATCTTCATTTTACAGCTAAAGAACCTAAGCCATCAAAGACTTGACTGACTTTCTCAGGTTAGGAAGCAATAGGGGGTGGAGCCAGAATTCAAACCCAGCTGGCCTCCCTGGTCGGTCACCTTCTCTACTGTGTTCTATTACCGCTTTCAGTGGGCAGTGCTTGGTAAAGTGTACTGAATGATAGAATGACGAGAGGTAAGACAGATACAGCTTAACAGCAAGGAACTGAATCCAGAATCCTTGATTACCATGATAGGACTTTATCTACCAGAATTCAAACCCAGCTGGCCTCCCTGGTCGGTCACCTTCTCTACTGTGTTCTATTACCGCTTTCAGTGGGCAGTGCTTGGTAAAGTGTACTGAATGATAGAATGACGAGAGGTAAGACAGATACAGCTTAACAGCAAGGAACTGAATCCAGAATCCTTGATTACCATGATAGGACTTTATCTACAAGGCCATATTACATTTGGAATGATTCACTTTGGTGTTCTTCTGACTTAATTTTCTGAATTAGAGTATCTTAACAATCAGGAAAGGAGTATGTCAAAGCTGTAAATTGTCACCCTGCTCTTTTAATTTATATGCAGAATATATCAAGTGAAAAGCCGGGCTTGATGAAGCACAAGCTGGAATCAAGATTGCTCGGAGAAATATCAATAACCTCAGATACACAGATGACACTACCCTTATGGCAGAAAGCAAAGAAGAACTAAAGAGCCTCTTGATGAAAATGAAAGAGGAGGGTGAAAATGTTGGCTTAAAACTCAACATTTAGAAAACTAAAATCATGGCATTCAGTCCCATCACATCATGGCAAATAAATAGGGAAACAATGGAAGCAGTGAGAGACTTTATTTTCTTGAGTTCCATAATCACTGCAAATGGTGACTGCAGCAATGAAATTAAAAAACGCTTGCTCCTTGGAAGAAAAGCTATGATCAGCCTAGACAGTATTTTAAAAAGCAGAGACATTACTGTGCCAACAAAGGTTCATCTAGTCAAAGCTATGGTTTTTCCAGTAGTCATGTATGGATGTGAAAGTTGGACTATAAAGAAATCTGAGCGCCGAAGAATTGATGCTTTTGAACTGTGGTGTTGGAGAAGCCTTTTGAGAGTATCTTGGACTGCAAGAAGATCCAATCCTTTAGGATTGTCCACCCTAAAAGAAATCAGTCCTGAATAATTATTGAAAGGACTGATGTTGAAGCTGAAACTCCAATGCTTTGGCCTCCTAATGCAAAGAACTGACTCATTTGAAAAGACCTTGATTCTGGGAAAGATTGAAGGTGGGAGGAGAAGGGAATGACAGAGGATGAGATGGTTGGATGGTATCACTGACTTGATGGACACGAGTTTGAGCAAGCTCCAATACTTTGTGATGGACAGGGAAGCCTGGCATGCTGCAGTCCACGGGGTTGCAAAGAGTTGGACACGACTGAGTGACTGAAGTGAACTGATCACTGGTATGCCTTGCATCCTTGCTTCTGCATGAGAAGAGGTTTTCTCTTAACCTGTGTTCTACTTATTTTACATCATTTAGCACAAGATACACTCCTGAAAGCTCCAAGAGTCTAGGGAGTTGCAAATCAGGATGCTAATCTGTAAGATTTATTTTATGAAGTGTTAACAGTCCTGTCAAAATATTACAGATGTAACTTAATATCCCCCTAGAAACGTGATTTCAAATGGGGAATTTTCACAATACTTAGGTTTCTGTCTGTAAGAAAATGATAAACGTGGGCATGTGCACATTCTACTTTCTGTACAAATATAGTCATGTTTTTACACTAGTTCAAAAGGACAATTTTCCATTCTGAATCAACTTTGGCTTCACTTACAGAGTAATTTGGGACTTCCAAAGTGGCACTAGTGGTAAAGAACACTCCTGCCAATGAGGGATATGTAAGAGATGCGAGTTCAGTCCCTGTGTTGGGAAGATCCCTTGCAGGAGGGCATGGCAGGCCACTCCAGTACTTTTGCCTGGAGAGTCCCATGGACAGAGGAGCCTGGCAGGTTACAGTCCATGCAGTTGCACAGCATCAGACACGACTGAAGCGAGTTAGCGCACATGCACAGTGATTTATTATAGACTGAATCTGATTTATTTTAGTCTTAAAATTATGCGTTAATAGATATTATAGATATATATTCGACACAGCACACACACACACAAACTCCTTTCATTTTTACCCTGTAGCAACCTGTTCTGGTGTCATCACACACCAAATCCTTACTTAACTGGCTCAGAGGAATCCAAAGCTCAAAAGAGATGGCTCTTAAAGTTCTTGTGAGTTAAGAACAAAGTCTGGTCCAAAAGCATCTATTTAGATAGTAGTAAGAAGTTTGGCCTAAATAGAATCAATTCAAGGTCTCATTCAACCAAGAGATTCTCCATGTATNGAAGAGATGGCTCTTAAAGTTCTTGTGAGTTAAGAACAAAGTCTGGTCCAAAAGCATCTATTTAGATAGTAGTAAGAAGTATGGCCTAAATAGAATCAATTCAAGGTCTCCTTCAACCAAGAGATTCTCCATGTATCAACAGTAAGACCAAGCTTAGAACTCCCTAAAGCCATGTTTCAGCACTCTAGAAGCAACTCACAGACAAGTTGGTCTTTGCCTAGTTACAACAGGGTGACAGATGACCAAAGCTCTGTTCAATAAACACGTAATCAGAGAATTTTTGGCTATAGATTTCTTTGTTTCTATTTTTAACAAGCTTACTAATTCACCAGAAAATAGCCATTGCATAACTAAAACATGAATGATAATGGATGCATTTAACAAGTTATCCTGAGTATTATTTGTAAGGAAAAGTGATCAGTTTTTAATTTGCCTAAAGTTGGTGTGATCACTCACCAAGAGACAGACATTCTGGAGTGTGAAGTCAAGTGGGCCTTAGAAAGCATCACTACAAACAAAGCTAGTGGAGGTGATGAGATTTCAGTTGAGCTATTTCAAATTCTGAAAGATGATGCCGTGAAAGTGCTGCACTCAGAATGCCAGAAAATTTGGAAAACTCAGCAGTGGCCACAGGACTGGAAAAGGTCAGTTTTCATTCCAATCCTAAAGAAAGGCAATGCCAAAGAATGCTCAAACTACTGAATAATTGCACTCATCACACACGCTAGCAAGATAATGCTCAAAATTCTCCAAGCCAAGCTTCAGCAATACGTGAACCGTGAACTTCCAGATGTTCAAGCTGGTTTTAGGAAAGGCAGAGGAACCAGAGATCAAGTTGCCAACATCTGCTGGATCACCAAAAAAGCAAGAGAGTTCCAGAAAAACATGTATTTCTGCTTTATTGACTATGTGAAAGCCTTTGACAGTGGATCACAAGAAACTGCGGAAAATTCTGAAAGAGATGGG